>CM040243.1:116832400-117130276 GCA_022545495.1 Chrysanthemum lavandulifolium
GAAGTACTTGAATACGTTTCGAAAAGGTGATGATGATGCATGGTGCTTCGTCTTTTGATCTCGGGAACCTAACCCATGTATATCTTGAATAATCATCGGCGATAACAAGAATATACTTTTTCCCATTAATGCTTTCAACTCTCATTGGGCCACATAAGTCCATGTGCAAAGATATGCAACCTTGCTTCGAACTAGGTGCGGTTGGGTTTATATGATGCTCTTTTGCTTTTCCTTGTTCGCATGATGGACATAAGTGATCCTTGGTGTATTTGAACTTTGGAAGTCCGTTGACGATGTTGTCTTTGGCAAGATTGTTGATGGTGTCAAAATTGAGATGGGATAACCTTCTATGCCACAACAGGACTATGTTTGGATGCTCGTGTCATAAGACATATTGGTGATGAAGAGGCCATTTGATTGATGTCGATAGCATACAAGTTTGTATCACGATTCCCGGTTAAGAGATCGATGCCATCCAAGTTTCTATGAAGCAAGCATTTCTCCTAAAAGCAACCTCTAAATCGCATCACAGGCCCGACCGAAAACAAATTGTGTCCCAACCCTTGGACATAGTAAACCAGTGATCAAATAATTTCCAAAGGTAGATCTCCATAACCCATGATAGCTGCTACATGATCATTTCAAACGTCGGTTCCCATGAATTGCCGAGCGAAATTGATCGGCTGACTTGATTCGGTCATGTGCTTGGAGCAACCCGATTCGACGATCCAAAGACATATTTCGATAACACCGCCAATAACGAGAAGAAGAAGATTTTGGAAACCGTTTCGATTTTGGTTCTTTTGGGTTAGAGTAAAATCCTTATCACACTCATAGAAGTTATCTAATGGTAAGATAGGTTTATCACTCATTCTACCATTACGAGTGTGAAAGTTCTACCGTTGGTTTCCAAATGTCATCCCTAAAGTAAACATTATGCTCCCTATCAGTAGTGTAAAGCCTAAGTCTCGCAACTAGTCTTCCGATTCGTTTAGCATAAGTTCTTTTGGGAATATTCTTCTTAACAGGGTTAACAATCTCATTCTTAGAAACATACTCATCATGAACATTAGGTAAAGATTTTTCGCAAGTTAAACAAACAGATTCAACAGATTCATTATACTTAGCAGAGTTCAAAGGTTCATTACATTCAGATGAAATGTCTTTCTTATTACAAAGCGGTAAATTCCTAGGGTGTTCTTCTACTTTCTTCTCTTTATTCAAGCTACTACTCTTAGAGGCAAGCGAGACTCTATTGTTCCTTGTATTGCTCTTAGGCTTTAGTCTGCTTGCTCCTAGAGGTGCTTCCTAGTCTGTAGAAGGTAAGGCACACGCATTAGGATTCACTATTGTATCTAGAGAAGTGGTTCCAGCTATCCTAGTCTCTTTAGAGTGCTTTTCTAAATTTATGTCGTTTGTTCCATATGGTTTAGATGTGGGCGGATGCATTAGTGGTACTCATCTTAAAAGTCCAGTGCTAAAACTTTTGGTTTCTCTATAACCGCTTTTCCTTTGTCAACATGTTGTTTAGGCAAGGCGGTGGAGTGATGGTTTGATGAATCATTTTCTCATTGACTTTTGGAGGAGGCATAGACACATACATTTTGGTTTGAAAACCGGTTTGGGAACATTTGCTTTCTCCTCGGTCAATGGTTTTGTAATCTTAGTATCCACTTGCCTTTCCTTTTTGACTTTCGGTGAGCCTCAAAAGATCATTTTTGCTTTCATGTCATTGTAGGCACGCTCATACGATAGTTTGTCATACTTGCATTCCTCGGTTTTCGATCAAGTTGTTTAAAATATGAGACATTTTCTTTTCAAGTTTCTCAAGTGCTTTTCATATTTTGAAACAATTTTGGAGGTCTCGGGCGGAGTCTTTCATGATCTTCAACGAATATGTTTGCAAAATTATGGACATAATATCGATGGTCGAACATCTTGAAGAGAATCATTTAAATTTTCCAAAACTTTGATTTGTTCAACATAGTCATTAGCTTGCTTTACGAGGATTTATGGTCCTTGACAAAGTCAAGCTGTTTCTTTCAAAAAGCTTGTTCAAAATGAATTACCCTTGCACCGATGGCATTCGGTGAGGGCAATTTGAGTTTCAAAGTACTTTTATTTTCATTATCAAAACTATTAAACGGATGTTTGTTGTAATATTGGTTTTAGTTTTATGATGTCTTGAAGATCCACAATTCTAGTTTTCACATTTTCTAAAATACTTCTCGCATCACTTGTGTTAAAAGGATTGTTTAAAGACATTTGTTCAATGTTCGAAAGTGAATTTGAGACAACAACCGGTTTTGAAGCAGATTTTGAAAGCAGTGTTGACTCTTTGTTTGAAACACTTGGTGTGATGGAAAACTTTGACTTTTCTTTTGATTAACAAAAGTAATTCCATTAATTTTGTTCCATTTATTATAATCAATTGGTTTGATTTCCGGATTCTTTTGTTTCATTTTGATCTACTCTCCTCGAGATAGTTCTAACGTTTTAAGAGAATCACGAACAATAATGGGTTCATGTAAAGCTTTCCATTGTTTAACACATTACGAGGTTTTGAGCTTTCTTGAGGAGCGAAGAAGGGTCGTTACCAAGTTCCATTCTATTATTAGTATGAAAGCGGATTTACTTGATTAGAAAGCATCGATTGTTTGAGCGAGAATGACCCGTTTTAAACAAATTTTCCAAAGTTTGGATTTTTCATTTTTATCAAGAATTTCATCAAGAAGAGAATCTTCTTGTTTAGAAAATCGATAATCAATCGCTTCTTTTCTTTTCAAGATTAGAAAAACATTTCTTTTGTTTAGAAAGTTGGTTATTTAAATCGAAATTTCCTTGTTTAAAGATTTAATTTTAAGTTCAAATTCACATCAAGTGTGTTATACTTGATTTGCAAAGTTGTTCTTTAGAAACCAAATTTCGATAACCAATTTCTAATTCGATTCTTTGTTTTATGAAATTCAAAGGCTTTGCGTTCTCCTTGTAACTCTCGGGCTCGGGTCAATTTAGCATTCGCGGCCTTAACCCGCGATTGACCGTTCTAACTTTCTCAATTTCAATACCACGATTATTGATTAATGATTCAATATAAGCACGTGTTTCCTCATCGGTCTCGATATTTTGTGTCACACGACCTCCACTAGGATCCACATCACGGGTTTCGAGTTAGTATTGCTACAACTCGGATTGTCCGGTATGTATCATAAGTAGGTCTTGGCGTTCTGAGAATCTTGTTCGTCATGAGTAAACACATCAAATATGACATTGTTATAGCATGGATCGATGGTGGTACCTCGACATCGCATTGGCGTCATAGGCGGGAGGTGCGTCGAGTCGATGTCGTGCTTAGTCTCCTGAAGATTTGCCATGAAGATGCAATTTGCGGTGAGTTCCTCGAGGTCTTCAAATCATCCATAATAGCCATGAAGTCATGTTCCTCGGCACTCAATGAAGTCCAGTTGTTCCTTTTGTACCAACATGATAGCTTTTTGAAGATCGCGAAGATCCTTCTTTTTCGGCTTAGTTGGACAATTCCTTGCCATGTGACCCAATCCTTGGCAGTTATAACACTTAACTGATTACCACGATTCACATTTCCATAATTCCCAACAAGTGGGTCGCAACATTCCCATTCGATTACCAACGCTCTATTCCCAACATTCTAACCCAACCGATTACCACGATTCGGAACCGCTTGATTACCCATGCGAAATCCGATAGCATATCCTCGCGATTCCCAATAACTCCAACCATTTGTCCTTGATGACCCATATTCACACGGTATGTGTAACTTGCACATGCAGTGTTTGATGAAATCCTTTGGTTGTTGTTAGTTGGTGTGGAATAGCGACCTCTGAATGCTTTACCCAATAAAGAAAATACTTGTAACAAAGCTTCTTCTGGGTTCCATTTCAAGATCGGTGATTCCTTGTTCTGGTAACATTGTTGTTACGGTGGATAGGTTTGTTGTTGAGGATAACGACTTATTGTTGTGGAATGTATTCTTTGCAAGTTGTTGTTAGTGGAAGATGATGAAGCTTTTTGTTGTGTATTCACCGGAGTTTGAGTCTTTGCAATGAGTGCCAATGGATCATGATTCTTTGCTAATCTTTCTTGCGACTTCATTCACTTCATTTTGGTTTTGTTTGAAAAATCGTTGAGTTGATCAAAGTTCACTTGATGTAAGTCTTTCGTTTGGTTGACAATAGTGACATATCGTCCCCATTCTTACGGTAGATTGTTCAAGAACTTGATGTTGCTCACGATAGTTACGGGTGTCAACTTGTTTACGATCGGCTCATTCATTAGAGTGCATAACCTTCCATAGTAGGATTCAATGGATTCTCCTTGAGTAGATGTAAACTTCTCCCAGCGGTTAGCGACTTGTTCTCCGTATCTTGTTGACCAATTTCAATTCCATGACAAAGCCGTCTAACACGTTCCCACATATCAAAAGCGGTTTCTGGCTGTCTCTGACAAAGATGTCTCTTGGTAAACCCGGTTGGACAATATGAATTGCCATGTCATCTGCTTCGACTTGTTTGATCTTCTTGAGTATTCCGATTCTTTTGAAGACAAAAAATGGTGGGGCCGGAGGTGTTGCATCGGCATTTCGAGGTCTTGGACTTGTCAACGTATGAAGGTCCATCACGAATGGATTTGATCATCAATTTTCCATTAGGTTTTGTCTTGATGTAACAAAGCATTCGACTTGTCCATTGAAGATAACCACCTTTTTCCAACATAGGAGGACGGTTTTTGGCACCGGCTGCATGAATGTCTTGTTGAGTTGCCATTGATGAAGGTATGATATGATAAAGTTGATGTAGGATCGATTCAACGATAAAGGAGTTGTGATTGATGAAGATTAAGCTCGGTTGATGTAGTGAAAATTGGGTCTAAAAACTTAAAAAAACCTCAATAACTTCTTTTCTGAGCGTTTTTAGGACTTGAAGGTTGACCGAATGAACAATTCATTCGGCGGTCTATTCTCCTCGTTCTCACGGTCGTTTGATGGTAGATCGCTGAAAGCAGATTCTGGTTCAAAAGTTATAGCCGTTTGAAGTTTTGCTCAAAATCTTACTCGTAAACCGGTTCTTATCGTGAAATGAGTGCTTATCGTAGGATTCCTTATGCGTAAAGAGCTTAGGCGTAGGCTTCTTAGGCGTAGGATACCTTGTCGTAAACCTTAGGTTAAGCGTAAGTCTTATCGTGAAGATTCTTCACCAAAAGTTATGCAAATTTTCAAAAACCTCGAATGTGTTAAACAATGGGAAAGCTTTACATGAACCCATTATTGTTCGTAGAAAACTCGAAATGTTATGCAAATTTTCAAATGTGTTAAACTTCGAATGTTATGCAAATTTTCAAAAGTTATGCAAATTTTCAAAACCTCGAATGTGTTAAACAATGTGTTAAACAATGGGAAAGCGAGACTCTATTGTGAAGACAAAAAAGTTATGCGTAGAAAACTAGGGTTTTGACTTTCTTACGCGTAAAAATAGGGTTTTGACTTACGCGTAAGAAATTTCCAGTGATTCAACCAATTTCTTATGCACAAACAGCCTTAGAAACACTCAAATAACAAGATTGTTTTGACCAAAAACACCCACAATGCTTTTTGTGCTTACGCGTAGAAATGAGCAACGAACCAAAAACTAGTTTAAAACAATGTAAAACACATAAAGCTTCGAACTGTTTTCCAAAACTAGAATCTTTAACACTATATAAACCTTAGACCATAAGAATCTTGAAGATTTAAGTGCAAAAATTAAAGTTTTATCGTGAATCTTTGAGAACGAACACTACGCTACACACTACAACAAAAAACTTCAACCAAAACACTCCTAAACCATTGTTAGGCGATTGATACCAATTGTAGGACCTTAAATCTATCAACCTTATCATAAACCCACTTAACAAACACAAGTATCACCACGTGAAACCACGCTTCGCTTAGAACATGTTCAACACAAACACAAACATATGCGTACAAGATGAAGAAGAAAAGATTAAGAGAGATGGTGACTTGATGTTAAAACCGTGTATATGTGTAGAAAAGATGAAAACAATAAGTTGTATATTCCAAAGAAAGCACACACACACACTCAAGCACACCCCTCAAATGACCATTTGAGGGGTATTTATAGTACAAGTGACTTGATGCCCTAAAAGGCTTTCCATGGGCTTTCGTGGGCTTGGACATGGGTTGGATTGGATATAAGGCAAGCTTAACTAAACTAATACCCATTTAGCTTAGTCCAATCCATGAGCCCGTTGACTATTCTAGCACGATATCTAACACACGTTACAAAGTTCTTAAACGTGAATGACCATCACTTCTAATAAAAACTATTAAGTCTAACAAGAGGGAATTGGAACATTAGTTGGTTTTGCTACTTTTGCATTCTGAACTAGAAGTGCGGGGATCGAACTACTTGTAGGCACCTTAGTGTTTACTTTCTTAAAGCGGGCATAGAATGGTTTGTATGTTGCGTTGGCATAGAACAAGGCATCACGACTTTTCCTTTTGCACTAAGGATTTAGGACTTGTTGCAATTAAACATTCTAGCAGCTCACGAGATCGTTTGGCACTGAATGCAAGCAAACCTAATTTCTCTATCAAGAGGCTTATTTAGGAAATCCTCTTCCACAATCTCACGGAGACATTCTAGACTATCCTTAAGGTGAGCACAATAGTTATGAAACACAAGTTCATTATTCCTAAGATGAGGAGGAATGTATTTAATATCACGATATATTTGCGGTCGAGGATGACTTTGAAGCAACATTCTCATTAAAACAAGTGGCGGTTTCCTTTTCACGACTCCTCGATTCTCAATTTTTTTGTAAAGAAGTTATTTTTCGTTGTTTTTGTCACGAGTGACTTTTATTGAATCATATAACTCTTTAAAGTGACGTTTAACCTTTTCATTTTCTTCTAGAAAACTCTCGTTTTCCTTTTGTAATGCATTCACTAAGTTTTGAAGATGAAACGTTTGAGAATCTTGAGAATCTAAAGGAGGAGGCATTTGGGAGCAGTCACATTGTTCTTTTCACCCTTTAATTGAGAGATTTGGGCTTTCAACTTTCGATCGTGTTACAATGAGCTTGAATCATTCGTCACGTTTTTTATCGAAAACTACATCAAACTCGGAGCATCGAGGATGTCTTGATATTTGAGGTTTTGATATTTTCTTTAAGATGTTGATATTTTAGTTGTAAATTAAAATGTTCAACTTTTAGTTTAGAAAGATGTTTTACCAAGTTATCATGATCATCCAGATCAATTTTCTCATTTAGTTTAGAATTAGTCTTTTCAAGCTCAATGACACGATCGTGGGAGACTTTCAGAGCAACAGATAATTCACAAAATTGAGAAACATTAATGAAACAATTTGTAGCAGTGAAAAACACATCTTGAGCAATACATTCAGAAATCAGATTCTCATTCAGTGTATGCATGTTCTTCCTCTCAATCTCATTATATTTTAATTCTCGCTCATAGTCACTAACCTCAACAATCATTGCATCAAATTCCTTTTCCATTTCTTTAATATCCGAATTCATCCCTTTTAAGACTTTCAAATTGATCTTTTAGTTCTTTAAAGAAGGGCATGACTTGATTAAATAACATTCTTTAGTTGCTCAAAACCCTTTCCCTTGATTATACCGGTGGGTGTGATCCTTTTCTTACAAGTTTTCTCAAAATCAACAAATAATTGAAAGATAACATATTGGTGATTAAGGTCTTGCTTTTAGTGGCAATAGTTCTAGGGACTAGATGCATTGGTGTGTTAGGAGGATACCACGATGGCGAAGGCATTTTCCTAAGGGGAGGGTTTGTTACAACAAGATTCTCTGCTGTTTGCATATCCATATCTTTCTTCCAGAACACTTGTTCGGGTGTTAACAACGTTTGAGGCTTATTTTGTTAAAGGAAATCCAATTTTCCTTTTTGTAGTCATGGGGTCTGATAATTATGTTCTTATCTTTACATATTGGATTTTCTAGCTTCTTATTCAATTTATGCCTAGTGACTTCATCGATTTCTTATCTTCCTCGGTGCACTCAACGCAACTAGGTTTCGCCTAGGTTTAAGGATTTCATTACCATCATAAATTACCTTATGAGCGATTCTAGCCTTTTAATTACCTCTGGATTTGGTTCCTTAACAAGGGAATGCTATGCTTATCGCTTAAGACTCTATGCTTAGTGATCAAGTGGCGATCGAATGGTGTTCCTTGTGCGTACAACTTATTTTCAAGCTTGTTTTTCAAAGTTTTAGATTGGAAAAATCATTCAAAAGTTTTGATTCCTTAGCATTGAATTCTTGCTTAAGCATTTTCACATTTTCTTGAAGTTCTTGTTTTTGCTTAGCGCTTTAGAAAGCTTTTCTTGTAAGGAGTTTAACTCTTGTTTTAATACCTCTTCTCTAAACTTACTTTTCTAATAGTTATGCGCATTTGGTCATCCATTTCTTGCTCACGGGTGGTTAACTCAAACTTAGCACGTTGTTCATAAATGGTAACTCGTTCTTTATAGGCATTAAGTTCGGAGATAACGAGAATCATCGGGGCACATGCGGTGTATTCATCAAAAACATAGTCATCATTGACTGCGAAGATGCATCACTTGGTACAATCTCACTTTCACTTTGTTTCACATATTGATCATATGGGACAACATTGATATTACCCATATTTTCAATATCGACTCAATAGTTTTAGTTGATTGTACTTTGTCATGCCTCTTTGCACATCGACATCATCATATAGTTTTAATACCTCAAAATGATTTTGTCTTTGGATGGACCAGCTTGTGGTGATGAAGAGACTTTAGAAGGGACCATTGGAGAAATGCTAGCCATGAAAATTGTTTGTGCGATGGGTTCATCATCAACGTCAGTCGTATGCATCACTGATCGGCGACTTGAAAGGCATTCGATGATTGTGGCCTATCTCTGAATTGGTCGCTCATCCACATCGCATCATATGTCTTGGCATTTACCTCGACAGAAACAACAACTCCTCTTCATCCAAAGATGCACCATTATCTGAGCTTGCACAAGCAACATCTTATCCACAAGTACTACGCATTACGAGGACGTTTTGGCGATGTCGCGTTCCTTGCAATATGTCCTCACCGCCACGGTTGTAACACTTGATCGTCTTTGCTTGTCCTTGATTTCCATTCCTTCCCTATTACGATTTGCCACATATCCTCTACCAACTCCACCTCTTCCTTTTCATCGCCTTTCTTGAATTGGTTGTACCATAACCTTCCATCTCGCCGGTGGCTTGATTGTGTGGATTAGATCTTTGTTACGAGGTTGTTGTTGGTGTGTGAGAGAGTGTTCATGTTTTGACTAACCATGAGAGGCAGTTGTTTGATGAAGTTTTCCATGAGTGTGTTAGAGTGCGGAGGCTTATATGATGGATCGGGAATGAGCTTGTAATTACCATTACCGTGGGTATGACTTGTGAAGCTTTGGTTGTAATCCCAACATTGGTGTAAAATGCGGTTGAATCATTTGATGAACTTAGTTCTCCCTGTTTTGATTTGAACCGATTAAGAATCATTTTTCAAACATGGCATGTCTCTCATTCACGAAGCGTGAAGGCATATAGTTGTTCATAGTTGGTGTTCTTCAAACCTTTGGTTAGCTTCACGAGGTGACAAACTTGTGCCATTCGGGATTCATGTTGTTCACAAATTTTGAGTTCAATCGAATGTTTGGCATGGTCATTTTGATATTCCTCATATCATTAACAAGCTTATGAAATCTCACGTAATACTCATAGACACTCTCATCGGGTTTCATCTTGAAGTGCTCAAATTCATCATAGAGTTGTGATTCTCTGTCTTCCATAGTTAATTCGAACACGAGAGAAGCATCTTGACATTATCCCACACCGCCTTGGCTTCGTGTTGTGATTGATAAGCTTGTAGATATCCTTTGGAAGACCTTGAAGTATGATGTTAGAAGGCGATGAGTGTGTGAATACTCATCATTTTTGGTTAATCTGAGCGCAAAAACACTTAAAAATGCTCGAAATGCATCAAAATCTTGAAAATATCTCAAAATTGCATTTTATATGTTTCGGATGCAAAATGTTTAAAATCGGATGAAAAATGAGCTAAGTTTGCATAATTGGCGCTTTCGGTCCCCAAGTTTCAAAAGTTGTCGAAATAGTCCACGAGCATTTATTTTAAAAGAAAAATCACCAAAGGTCCTTTTTGAAATCATATGTTGTCATATTTAGTCCTTTGGTGAAAAATGTCAAAAGTTTTGAGAAATTACAATTTTGATCCTTGGATTTTAAAAATGTTCATGTTTAGTCCTTGGAATTTCATAATTGGCTAAAATGGTCCTTGGATTATTGGATGATGGCAAGAAAGGCCCTTGGATTACATTTTCAGAAGTTACATGTATGGTCCTTGGATTTCCAGCTTTTACACTTTTGGTCCTTGTGTTACTTGAATATCAAAACCAAACCGGATCCAAATAAAACCCAACCCAAAATAATCCCAAGCCCAATACCACTTTAACCCAACCCGTTACCCATATCCAATAAACCCGAATCGAAACCACCCACGTTTGAATAAAACCGCCATCACGGGTTCCTCCCTCATCATCACCCTCCTATACTGCAACTCCACCCCTACTCCACGCTTTGTTCCCCCTCCAAGCACCTAACAGCCAAACGCATTAAATGCTTCCTCCCCTAAACACTCAATCACCCCCCAGATGTTAAAACCAATTTCCCGCCAAAATTGATCCAATGGCTAAAATCCATCCAAGTCATCCAATGGTCCCAATTACAAGTGGGATTTGCTCATAGGAGAGAGGAAAGTCATTTTGGTGTATAAAAGAAGCAGAAGAAGAGAAGAGAGGAGTACTTAGTTTATTTTCAAAATGTATGTCGTTTTAAGTTTTAAATAAATTCTCGGTTGTAATATCAAGTTGAATTGTATCAAACTTAGTTATTTCGATGTATTAAAACTCTTTTCAAGTATCAATTCAAGTTTGTGTTAATATTTCATGTTTGCATATTCACTGTTGCAAAATTCGGTTCAAAGTCTTATGTCCAAGCTTCAACTAGCTTATTTTAAGTGCAAATAAGCTTATATAAGCTACCTATAGCTTTTGTGAGCTTATAAATCAATTTCAAGCAACTTGGGTCCTTGGTCAATGAAAGTCAAGCGTGAAGCATATCAAATGGCGAGCATGGAAGTGGAATTGGGTTGATGCGAGCATGGAGTTGGGATGATTCTAAGTGAGAATTGGGGTTGATATGAATTAGGATAGTGGTACTTTAATCGAATTGCAAGCCATAGTGGCTAGGACACAAGTGAGTTTGCACAATGCCATTTGTCTTGATTTGTTGTTAGTTTTAGTTTAGACTTGTCCAATTAAGCGTCATTAGGTCATAGTTGTTCGGTTTAAGTGATAGCATAAACCATTTAATCATTTAAGTATAATCATTAGCTAAGCAGGTTGGTTAAAAATAGTGTTTGGTTCTTTGCATTAATTGTATTAGAGGTTTGTTCGATAGTTAAGACTTGTTGTTTTAGGCTTGTTTAGCTCATTTGTACTCATTCTAGTCATTACATTGTGTCTGCGCACTCCCAAAGTCAAAATCATTAAATCATCTTAAATTCTTAAGCTGTTAGAATTTTCTTAGATCAAAATCTTGTTTTGTGTTTAGAATACATAAAGATAGATTGCGATGGGATCATTTCATCATAATACATCACATTCAATCCACAAATTGGTTTCAAATCTCAATATAGTCAACTTTTCAAAATTGTCTCAAAAGTCGAAAAGAGTGAAAATCGGTTTTCACCCAAATGGGGTGATTTTCATTGATTCATTCTTGGATCAAATCAAGTGAAATTGTGGGTTTATAAACTTCAACTGGTCTAGTTTCGAATATCATTTTGTAGATTTTTGTAAATTTTTATAAGCTCTTAAACGACTTGTCAATATGGGTATAAATGCCATGTACACACTCGATGTATATTGTGTGTGCATGTGTTTTGTCTGAGGCTTGCCTGAGCTCGGTTTAGCTCATCAAGGTCTAGTTTTGGTTTATAAGCACCTAGCGGGTCTTCTTTAAGTTCCAACACCTAGTTTTCATTTTCGACTTATTGGGTAGCTTGTGCTTAAGCTTAAAAGTAGTAGCCTCAAACTGTTTTAGCACTTATTCTCAAATCATCAAATCATGGCGGTGAGTACTTTAGAGGTTTAGGATAGTTATAATTAGTTGTTTTCTAGTACTTTTAGCATTTTATAGCTTACATGTGAGTTTGGTACTTATTTGTGGCTTTTGGCTTATTTGGAGTGCTTATTCTTAAGCACTTGTGATTCTGATTGCATTTTCTTACACACAACCCACTATTTTACATTTTCCTAGATTCATAACATTAATTTAGACTTTTCCTGAATTTTTGATTTTTCTAGGTCGGTTGCTATTTTTCTTCATTTAAAAGCAGTTTTAAGTCATTTTAATTAGCTTTTAATACAATTAAATCGGAAAAACTTCAAAAAATAAGTTTTCATTTTCCTAGGTTAAGATAAATATAAAAGTCAAAAAATATTTTTCAGATTTTCATAGTTTAATTTGTAATTTTAGCAATTTAATTAGTTTTAAATAGTTTTTAATTCATAGAAAATAGAAAAATAATCGAGAAAAATATAAAAATAGTTTTGAAAATTCTCTTTAGTTATTTTAGATTTTTCTAAGTCATAATTTCATTTTCTAGCTTTATTTCATATTTTCTTGTAATTTAGGTTATCATTAAATAGTTAAAAATAGTTTTAATTAATAATAATTAGATAAATAGTTTTAAAATAATTTTCTTTTCTAAAAATTTTCTTTTATCATTAGGTTTTTAAAAATGTCATTTTCATATTTTTAGGATTAATATTGTTTCAGTTTTACATTTTCTTTTGTACGTCACGTAGTTTTTAATTTAAGTTTATAAAAGAAAAATCAAAAACATCATTTTGATATAGTGATAGCATTTATTTAATATATTTTATCTTTTTAATTTTCTTTAATTTGCATTTAAGCCCTTGTAATTTATATACTTTTTCTGTAGTTATAATAAATCAAAACTCTTTTCCGTTCAAATCCTCTCGATCACTATCGTTTGACTATTCTCGCATTTCGTTGGGACATAACGACACGGGAAACACTATACTCTCTCGATCTTCATTGCATTTGTGTATGAAGCTGTTTTAAGTTTCTTACGGTTAGCCATTCACAAGTGGCTAGCTTGTGTGAGATAACTTGCGGTTTAGGACGAATCAAATTTTAGCGCCACCATTCGGGAGTATGCTAATTATCTTCCGTTTAGCATTAGTGATTTGAATATTCACTCTTTGTTCATACCATCCATCTATCTATATCTATATATATATATTTTCTTATAAAAATCCAAAAACCAAAAACATCCAAAACGTATAAAACACAAAAATATTTTCCTTTTGTTTCTATATATGTATCAAAGATAAAAATACAAAAAGATTTGTCGTTTTCTTTGTTTAATAATAACAACATAAAAATAACCACATGAAACCAAGGCGTTGTACTACCTAGCTGAATGCGACCATAATAAGTTCCCGAACCAAAGATTAAAACTTGCCTTTGTGTCCTTGTGAGTGGTGTACCTTTTCAAAAAGCCATTCATCTTGTGATTATTGGTTTAAGTTCCTTTGTTTTGCCTCGATTTTGTTTTAATTGGATTTGTTGTTATATATACTTCTCAAAACACGAAAACCAAAAAGATTCTTCTTACCCCATTTTCATAATTCACTTTCATAATTCCCATTCCTTTCCTTAACTACGAGGTCTCTTAGAGTTAACTCTAGTATATCTTTTCGCTCTTCTAGATCTGTAAGCCCATTTCGTGAGCTTGTCAAGATTCCAAGAAGGCGTGTCCGTGAACTTCTGCTCCATCGATCGGATCGAGATCCGGATCGCTCACACTACTTCCGTTATCATGGCGGAAGAACGTCCTATGTGAGCTTCTCCGAGCCCATCGGCGGGTATGGAGATGCTATTGTTATCCGACCATTGTGGTGAAAATTTTGAACTCAAAACCGGTTCTTGAATCTTGTAACCTCAAGTAATTCTATGGTTTTGGCGGGATGATCCTCATGCTCATATTCGATGGTTTAACAAGATTGCATCTACCATCAAATACAAGAATGTCCCTACGGATGTTGTCAAGCTTCTTCTATTCCCATTTTCTCTTGAGGACAAGCCGGTTGGCTTGAAAAACAACCCCTCAATCAATTGAGACATGGGAAGACACGGTGAAGAAATTTGTGAATGAGTTTTATCCACCTTTCAAAACCACGAGTCTTAAAATGAAATCATCAAGTTTACACAAAGTTTGATGAATCCTTGGTGAATCGTGGGATCGTTTTAAGGAGTTGCTCATGAATGTCCTCACCACGGTTTCTCCGAGTTGATGCAACTCGATACTTTCTATAATGGGTGAGTCAATCGATCAAGATTCTCTCAATTCCTCCATTGGAGGAAATTTCTTGAGCAAAGCTGTCAAAGAAGCTTTAGCGATCATTGAAAACAAGTCTAAAGTCCGCCTTTGCACGAAGCAAGCGGTTGTTTCCCAAGTCGGTGTTGGTCCTTCTACTTCATCGCTCGTGAGTCAATCTAGCACCGATGCTAAGATTGACAAACTCATGAAGCAATTCAAGCTTTGGTTCTCTCCAACCAAAAGAAAGTTTCTTTTCCACAAACTTCACCTCCTGTGAAGTTAAGAAAGTGGAAGTTTGTGTTACTTGTGGTGGCCCCATGCTTATTACAATTGTATGGCCACCGATGGTAACCCTTTGAAGCTAACGATGTGGGCGGGATTTCTAATCGGGAGGCAACCAATATCGTGCTCTATGGACCGAACCACCGTCCTAACCACTACCTGGACCTCCGGTTTCAACCAAAACCGTAATCAAAATCGAATAGACCAAACCAAGGTTTTCAAAACCAAGGTAATTTTAGTCCAAACAACGGTTTTCAAAATCAAAGTCAAAACTTCCAACACCAAGGAAACTTTAATAGAAACCCGGTCGGGAAATTTCAACCTGGTATTTTCATGGCAATAATCAAGGAAATTTTCAAAATCAAGGCCTAATCCTAACAATAGAGGCGAAATTTTCTGTGCAAACTCAAGCCATTGTTCCAACTGGACCATCATCGATGAGTTGTTGAAACAATTCATGAAATCGAAGAGGAAATGAATCGGTTGTTGGTTAGCGATTTACGACATTAAGAAATCTTTAAATGATCGACCCTCGGGCTCGGTACTTTACCTAGCAACACGATCGCTAATCCGATGGGCGATGCAAAGCGATCACAACCAAGTGGTGCTTCTTATGATGGACCCGCTATTCCTACTACCTCTTCTTCTTCTCTCCGAAGGTAGTGGAAAGTGAACACGAGGCGACAAAGGACAAGGAACTTCCTACTAATAACGGAGGTACCGACAATGTCCATCCTCGGGTTGTTCCGAAACCTAAAACCAAACACAGGTTGTTTTGAACCTCCGGTTGGTAACCCCAAATCAAAACTTCTATTCCTTACCCTCACGTTTAAATGAGCAAAAACTCATGAAAAAGCCGGTCATCAAATGGAAAAAAAATTCAAATTTTCCAAGAGCTACATTATGACATAAGCTTTGCGGATGCTATCATGTTGATGCCCAAGTTTGCATCAACTCTCAAACACATGTTGAGCAACAAGGAAAAATTGTTTGAAATGGCCAAAACTCCTTTGAGCGAGCGCTCGGCGGTTACGTTAAAAAGCTTCGAGAAGCTAGGAGATCTGAAAATATCTTCTCCTTGTGTTTTCGGGAATGATTGAATGCTTTGCCCTTGCCGATCTTGGTGCAAGCATCAATCGATGCCTTATTCGATATGGAAGAAACTTTCTCTTCGAACTTATTCTACCGCATGACTCTTGAGCTTGCGGATCGTTCTATATCGCGTCCTCTTGGCATCGCCGAGGATGTATTCGTGAAAGTAGGAAAGTTCCATTTTCCGGTGACTTTGTGGTTGTTGATTTCGATGCCGATCATCGGGTTCCTCTCATTGTTGGACGAGTTCACGAGCGGGTCGTGCTCTTATTGATGTATTTGAGCAAGAAATCACGCTACGTGTGGGTAATGAAGGCTGTTACCTTTAACCTTGATCAAACTTGAGGTACTCCTCAAATTATGATCTTGAATCGGTTAATCGAGTCGATTTAATTGATATTGCTTGAGGAGTACTCTCAAGAGTTTCTTGGTTATCTTCATAATTACGTGAGTGGGAATCCACCACATCTTCTCAACCTATCATTGCCGACTCTTCCCTCTCTCACTCCGTTTGAGGGGTGACTTCTTCTGGAAGAGATCGATGAGTTTCTTGCTAGTGATGAATCAATTCCGCATGGAATTGATGGTGTTTATGATTCGGAGGAGATATTCTTTATCTTGAGCAATTGTTAAATGAAGATCCATTACCTTCACTCCTCCGAAGAAATCACAATTGAGGAAATCAAATCGGTACAAACATCTCTTGAAGAATTTCCGAGGTTGAACTTAAGGACCTACCTCCTCATCTTGGTATGCATTCTTGGAGGTGATGATAAATTACCGTCATAATTGCTAAAGACTTAGCGAGGAGGAGAAACTGCTCTCATAAAGGTCTTGAAGTCACACAAGCAAGCAATTGCTTGGAAACTCTCCGACATTAAGGGTATCAACCACGAGTTTTGTACTCACAAAATCTTGATGGAGGATGACTTCAAACCAGCGATCCAACATCGAGAAGGGTGAATCCTAAGATTCATGAGGTTATCAAACAAGAGGTTCTCAAACTTCTTGATGCGGTTTAATTTACTCGATCTCGATAGTCCTTGGGTCGATCCCATCCACCGTGTTCCAAAAAGGGTGGCATAGCTGTTGTCACAAATGAAGAAAGCGAGTTAATTCCAACTCGATTGGTTACAAGATGGCGTGTGTGTATTGACTATCGCAAGTTAAGCGAAGCCACCGTAAAGAACATTTTCCTCTACCCTTCATGGACCGGATGCTTGAGAGATTAGCGAGGAGCGAATACTATTGTTTCCTTGATGGTTTCTCGGGATATTTTCAGATCCCCATTGATCCGCTGGATCAAGAAAAGACCACATTCACCGCCCATACGGAACTTTTGCCTACTGGGACGTATGCCTTTTGGCCTATGTAACGCTCACGGCACGTTCCAACGATGTATGATGGCAATTTTCCATGACATGATCGGAAACAATGGAGGTGTTTATGGATGACTTCTCGGTCATTGGGGACTCGTTTCAAACATGTCCCTCCCATTTAGATAAAATGCTAAAAAGGTGTGAAGACACCAATCTTTGTCTAAATTGGGAGAAGAGCCACTTTATGGTCAAAGAAGGCATAGTCCTTGGCCATAAGATTTCCAAAAACGGGATTGAGGTTGATAGAGCAAAAGTTAATGTTATTGCTAAATTGCCTCATCCTACTACCGTCAAAGGTATTAGGAGTTTTCTTGGTCATGCCGGGTTTTATCGTAGATTCATACAAGATTTTCTAAAATTGCTCGGCCTATGACCCATCTTCTTGAAAAAGATGCTCCTTTTATCTTTTCTCACGAGTGCATCGAGCTTTTGAAACATTAAAGAAAAGCTTACGGAAGCACCCATTCTAGTTGCCCCGACCGGGATTTACCCTTTGAGCTCATGTGCGATGCAAGTGATTTTGCTATCGGTGCGGTCTTGGGGCAACGAAAAACCAAGCATTTTCAGCCTATCCACTCACGAGTAAAACTATGATGAAGCTCAAACCCATTACACCACTACGAAAAAGAATTATTAGGCGTGGTGTATGCATTTGAAAAGTTTCGCCATACCTTATCTTGACCAAATGCGTGGTGTATACGGATCACTCGGCTCTCAAATATCTCTTTGCAAAACAAGATGCAAAGCGAGATTGCTCCGTTGGGTTCTCCTCCTACAAAATTTGATATCATTATACGTGATAAAAAGGAGCCGAGAACACAGTGCGATCATCTGTCCGTCTAGAAAACCCTCACCAGATGTGTTCGAGAAAAAGGAAATAAGCGAAACATTTCCTCTCGAAACACTTAATGTGGTTTCTTTTAAGTGGAGACTCTTCTACCCATGGTTTGTCGACTTTGCAAATTACCATGCGGGTAACTTTGTGGTGAAAGGGATGTCGTCCCAACGAAAAACAAATTCTTTAAAGATGTGAAACATTACTCGGGACGACCCTACTTGTTCAAAATTTCTACGATCAAGTCATCGGGCAATGTGTATATGGTCGGAAGCCAATGACATTCTCAAGGCTTGCCATTACGGACCTCTTGGGGACATCATAGCCCCAACTACACCGCCAAGAAGGTGTTTGATTCCGGATTCTATTGGCCGATTTACAAGGATGCCCATGAATTTGTCAAAACTTGTGGCGCTTGTCAGCGTCACGGAATATCTCACAAAGAAATGAAATGCCGCAAAGCGCCATTCAAGTGTGTGAGATTTTTGACATCAGGGGCATTGACTTTATGGGGCCATTTCCTTCGTCTCAGCGGTAATAAATACATACTCGTGGCGTTGACTATTTGTCAAAATGGGTTGAAGCTAAGGCTTTGCCTACCAATGATGCCCGAGTTGTTGTGAAATTCTTAAAATCTCTTTTGCTAGGTTTGGAACTCCACGAGCTATAATCGGTGATCGTAGTGCGCATTTATGCAATGACCGGTTTGATAGAGTCATGCAAAAGTATGGTGTAACTCACCGTCTCTCTCTGCGTACCACCCCGAAACAAGTGGGCAAGTGGAAGTTTCCAACCGAGGATTAAAGAATTCTTGGAAAGGACGGTTGGCGAAAACCGTGCCTCTTGGTCGGATAAGCTAGATGGCGCTCTGGGCCTTCCGTGCGACTTATAAAACACCCATCGGTGTACTCCATACTAAGCTTGTATCACGGAAGGCATGTCATCTGCGGTTGAGCTTGAGCACAAGGCATCTTGGGCCTTGAAACATGCCAACCGATATTCAGAGACGGTGGTGATCACCGGAAAGTTCAAATGAATGAATTAAATGAACTCCGTGATCAAGCATACGAGAACTCTTTGATCTATAAAGAAAAGACAAAGAAGATTCATGACTCAAAATCAAGAACCGCGTTTTCAACGTCGGTGATCGAGTCCTTCTTTTCAACTCAAGATTGAAGATTTTCTCGGAAAACTAAAATCCGTTGATGCGGACCATTCACCATCACTAAAGTATTTCCATATGGAACCATTGAGTTATCTCAACCCGATGGTCCAAACTTTAAAGTGAATGGTCATCGGTTGAAGCATTATTTTGGAGGGACATTCCTCTATGGTTGTCCGGATCTACAAAATTTCCCCATGAACCAATGAATGCGGGGATCGAGTCAAGCTAGCGACTCGGGAATCAAAACAAGATAGCATGCCATATGGGTTTTCACCCATATTTCGACTTCTTTCTACTTTCTACCACCACTAGTGTGGGGAGTTGCCCCATTGTTGTATATAAGAGTAAAAAAAAAAAAAAAAAAAAAAAAAACATTTCAAAATAATGGTAGTAGTATTTCCTTTTACGTTCTATGTTTCGCATAACCGCAAGACTTTGAATATTGAGGGCAATATTCATTTCTAGTGTGGGGGAATTCTCACGAATTTTATCATGTAATTATACCGCCTAATTCCCCATTTTGGCCAAAATGTTTTTGGAGTAAGTGTTCGCACTTACTCGACTTATGGTTATCGATCCGCCATGTCTAATAAACAAAAGGATTGGCTAATCCGAGAGCAAACGGCTCTTGGTAAAGATATCTCAAATCCGTTGACGGCTTGCAATTTGCCCAAAATTGTATGGTATTCACTCACCATATCCTTAAAAGTGAAGAGTTGGCTAGCCCGCAAGTTTATGGCTTGTGGTAAAGGCGGTGGAAATCCATAATTGGTTATCGACTCACCAAAGATAATATTGATAATTTATCTAAGAGTTGGCTAGTCCGAAGCAAGCGGCTTCGGTAAAGACAAATCAAATCCGTTGAAGTCGGTGATTTGCTCAAAATCACATGGTTATAAGTGTACCATAGTTCTTACTTGAATCGAAACATTTGGCTACTCCGAGTAATGGCTTTTGGTAAAGAGATTCAAATCCATTAAGTTTTTCTCAAAAGATTGCTAGGGACTAGCAATAGTTTAGTCTGGAGGATTGATGAGTGTGTGAATACTCATCATTTTAGTTAATCTGAGCGCAAAACATTTAAAAACGCTCGAAATGCATCAAAATCTTGAAAATATCTCAAAATTGCATTTTATATGTTTCGGATGCAAAATGTTTAAAATCGGATGAAAAATGAGCTAAGTTTGCATAATTGGCGTTTCAGTCCCCAAGTTTCAAAGTTGTCGAAATAGTCCTGAGCATTTATTTTAAAAGAAAATCACCAAAGGTCCTTTTGAAATCATATGTTGTCATATTTAGTCCTTTGGTGAAAAGTGTCAAAAGTTTTGAGAAATTACAATTTTGATCCTTGGATTTTAAAAATGTTCATGTTTAGTCCTTGGAATTTCATAATTGGCTAAAATGGTCCTTGGATTATTGGATGATGGCAAGAAAGGCCCTTGGATTACATTTTCAAAAGTTACATGTATGGTCCTTGGATTTCCAGCTTTTACACTTTTGGTCCTTGTGTTACTTGAATATCAACACCAAACCGGATCCAAATAAAACCCAACCCAAAATAATCCCAAGCCCAATACCATTTTAACCCAACCCGTTACCCATATCCAACCCCCAACCCGAACCCAAACCACCCACGGTTTGAATAGAAAACCGCCATCACGGGTTCCCTCCCCTCATCATCACCCTCCTATACCTGCAACTCCACCCCTACTCCATGCTTTGTTCCCCCTCCAAGCACCTAAAGCCGCATTAAATGCTTCCTCCCTAAACACTCAATCACCCCCCATCTGTTAAAACCAATTTCCCGCCAAAATTGATCCAATGGCTAAAATCCATCCAAGTCATCCAATGGTCCCAATTACAAGTGGGATTTGCTCAGAGGAGAGAGGAAAGTCATTTTGGAGTATAAAAGAAGCAGAAGAAGGAGAGAAGAGGGAGTACTTGGTTTATTTTTCAAAATGTATGTCGTTTTAAGTTTTAAATAAATTCTCAGTTATAATATCAAGTTGAATTGTATCAAACTTAGTTATTTCAGTGTATTAAAACTCTTTTCAAGTATCAATTCAAGTTTGTGTTAATATTTCATGTTTTCATATTCACTGTTGCAAAATTCAGTTTCCAAATCTTATGTCCAAGCTTCAACTAGCTTATTTTAAGTGCAAATAAGCTTATATAAGCTACTATAGCTTTTGTGAGCTTATAAATCAATTTCAAGCAACTTGGGTCCTTGGTCAACGAAAGTCAAGCCGGAAGCATATCTGGTTAGCGAGCATGGAAGTGGAATGGGTTGATGCGGTGTTGGAGTTGGGATGATTCTAAGTGAGAATTGGGGTTGATATGAATTAGGATAGTGGTACTTTAATCGATTGCAAGCCATAGTGGCTAGTGGACACAAGTGAGTTTGCACAATGCCATTGTCTTGATTTGTTGTTAGTTTTAGTTTAGACTTGTCCAATTAAGCATCATTAGGTCATAGTTGTTCGGTTTAAGTAGCATAAACCATTTAATCATTTAAGTATAATCATTAGCTAAACAGTTGGTTAAAAATAGTGTTTGGATTTGCTGCATTAACTGTATTAGAGGTTTGTTCAGTAGTTAAGACTTGTTGTTTTAGGCTTGTTTAGCTCATTTGTACTCATTCTAGTCATTACATTGTGTCTACACACTCCCAAAGTCAAAATCATTAAGAAACTGTCTTAAATTCTTAACTGTTAGAATTTTCTTAGATCAAAATCTTGTTTTGTGTTTAGAATCCATAAAGATAGATTGCAGTAGGATCATTTCATCATAATACATCACATTCAATCCACAAATTGGTTTCAAATCTCAATATAGTCAACTTTTCAAAATTGTCTCAAAAGTCGAAAAGAGTGAAAATCCGTTTTCACCCAATGGGGTGATTTTTCATTGATTCATTCTTGGATCAAATCAAGTGAAATTGTGGGTTTATAAACTTCAAGCGGTCTAGTTTACGAATATCATTTTGTAGATTTTGTAAATTTTTATAAGCTCTTAAATAGACTTGTCAATATGGGTATAAATGCCACATACACACTCGATGTATATTGAGTGTGCATGTGTTTTGTGAGGGCTTGCAAGCTCAGCTTTAGCTCATCAAGGTCCGGGTTTTTGGTTTATAAGCACCTAGCGGGTCTTCTTTAAGTTCCAACACCTAGTTTTCATTTTCGACTTATTGGGTAGCTTGTGCTTAAGCTTAAAAGTAGTAGCCTCAAACTGTTTTTAGCACTTATTCTCAAATCATCAAATCATGGCAGTGAGTACTTTAGAGGTTTAGGATAGTTATAATTAGTTGTTTTCTAGTACTTTTAGCATTTTATAGCTTCTGTAACAGTTTGGTACTTATTTGTGGCTTTTGGCTTATTTGGAGTGCTTATTCTTAAGCACTTGTGATTGCAGTTGCATTTTCTTACATACAACCCACTGTTTTTACATTTTTCCTAGATTCATAATATTAATTTAGACTTTTCACGAATTTTTCATATTTTTCTAGGTCGGTTGCTATTTTCTTCATTTAAAAGCAGTTTTTAAGTCATTTTAATTAGCTTTTAATACAATTAAATCGGAAAACTTCAAAAAAATAAGTTTTCATTTTTCCTAGGTTAAGATAAATAAAAAAAGTCAAAAAAAAAAAATTTCCAGATTTTTCATAGTTTAATTTGTAATTTTTAGCAATTTAATTAGTTTTAAATAGTTTTTATTTTTCATAGAAAATAGAAAAATAATCAGAAAAATATAAAATTAGTTTTGAAAATTCTCTTTAGTTATTTTAGATTTTTCTAAGTCATAATTTCATTTTTCTAGCTTTATTTCATATTTTCTTGTAATTTAGGTTATCATTAAATAGTTAAAAATAGTTTTAATTAATAATAATTAGATAAATAGTTTTAAAAATAATTTTCTTTTCTAAAAATTTTCTTTTATCATTAGGTTTGTAAAATGTCATTTCATATTTTTAGGATTAATATTGTTTCGCTTTACATTTTCTTTTATGCGTCGCGTAGTTTTTAATTTAAGCTTATAAAAGAAAAATCAAAACATCATTTTAATATAGTGATAGCATTTATTTAATATATTTTATCTTTTTAATTTTATTTAATTTGCATTTAAGCCCTTGTAATTTATATACTTTTTCGTAGTTATAATAAATCAAAACTATTTTCCGTTCAAATCCTCTCGATCACTATCGTTTGACTATTCTCGCACATTTCGTTGGGACATAACGACACGGGAAACACTATACTCTCGATCTTCATTGCATTTGTGTTCCGAACTGTTTTAAGTTTCTTCGGTTAGCCATTCACAAGTGGCTAGCTTGTGAGATAACTTAACGGTTTAGCACGAATCAAACTCCGATATCGACATCGAATCTCTTTTCTCCTTATCATTGAGCCCATCATATGTCTTTGGTCTGTCTATTCCATAGATCACTGTTCCATCTGCAATGTATCAATTAAATCTCTTGTAGTCTCAATCGATAAGGTCCTTCATCAATCGATTTGAGAATGTTGACCCCAATTTCCTTTCCAAGACAAGACAATCGATTCTTTGAGCCCAAGAGTCGTAGTCGGTTCATCGCAAGCATGGGTGGACGAGTATCCGAACCAACGCTTGAATATCCTCCGCATAGCGAAGTGGAGATGATAGTAGATACGTTGGTAGACATGTTAACAGATTACACGTGATTTTATAACTCTATGATTAAACCGGAAATAGATTCTTTCACGGGTTTTACAAAATCAAGAGAGAAACCGTAAAACTTATACACTTATGTGTGAGCGACAAGCTTACGCGTGAGACAATGACTTAGGCGTAAGCACTAACTTATGCATAGACACAAAGCTTACAGAGCGAGCTTACGCGTAGACTAAAGCTTACTGCGTAGATTTTTAGGATAAAAGCTTAAGTTTATCGTAAACCAAGGCTTAGAAGTAAGAACCTTATCGTAAAGTTTCCTTGGGCATAAGACAAGCTTATGCGTAAAAGAAGGCTTATCGTAAGACTTTTTCTCGTAAGCTTTATGCTTATGCGTAAAATTAGGGTTTACCCAAACAATCTTTTACACTTCACAATGCAAGAGATATCCAAAGTCGAAGTATTTTCAGGCTTATCCAAGCAAGAAAACACTGAGTAAACCACCAGATTTGAAGAGCACTAGAAGAACACCTTACGCGTAAGATTAGGGTTTTCTTATGCGTAAGAAGTACAAAATATGCCAACCGTGATTTTTATGATCAAAACCGTTTAGCAAACCAGATTATATTGATGAAACAACCTTAAAAACACCAAAACAACAAGACTTGAAGATCAAAACCACGTTTCACTCTTACGCGTAGGATGGTGAGCTCGTATCCAAACACGTTTAAAATTCAACAAAAACACATAAATTTTGAACCTTTTTGCAAGAAACTGAAATTTTAACACTCAATGAACCTTAACCCATAAGAATCTTGAATTTTTAAGTGTAAAATTTAGTGCTTTAAAGATACCAAAAACTTGTATACGAGACCTACGCGTATACACCACGTTACGCGTAAAAACCAAACCTTATCCCACAAATAACTATCAAACCAAGAACATGAGAGATGGATGATCAAACCATGGCTCTGATACCATTTGTAAGATCTTGGTTTATCACAAACACATCATAAGCATAAAGTTATGCGTGAAGATAAGGTTTAGAGAGAAAGGGGGAGGATGGGAACCTTAGAGACAAAGAAAATGTATTATAAGCCCAACCCTTTGCCTTGGAGGCAAAGGGTATTTATAGGGTAAGCATAGCACGCCTACTTTAGGCATGGATCGTGCAACAGTGGGTAAAGACTCGTCCGTCCTCCACGGTGTTACTAAGTAATCTAAATACTATTACTGAGTTACTACGACTACGAGCTTTCTAACGAGTATACATACTTGAGGTGACCGACACTTTAAGTACTGGATTTACTAAATCCTAACATTTGTTTTAAAGATTTTAGACTCAGGCTCAACCAAGAAACATTTATCAATGTCATGTTCAGAAATAGGATTATATTGATTAGGTACATTAGCAGATGCATTATGTTGATCAGTTAAGGGTACCTTATCACATGACACCTGTTCATTTGTTGGTGTGACATATGCATTCAAATCATGCATAACAGAGTTCTTGAAATGCCACCGCTTTCTAGCATATCGACTACGAGCCTCAGTATTGATTAAGACAACCTGTTCATCATCCTTTGTTGTATCGATATTCACGCATTCGAGATCATCCGTCCGTTCAACCGATCCATTACCCGACATATCACAACTTTCACTTAATTTATCTTGACACCCATTCAAAGCATTCAAATTATCATTCTCTTGAGCGACTTCCTTAATGTAATTTTCCACATTATCCATAAGTTGGATAAATGTGTTGATGAACTCATGAATCTCCATTCCAAAGATATTTCTTGAAGGAAATTCCATGAACGTGTTGATTGAAGTCTGCGGAATATTCCCCATTGATAAATGGTGAAATTGGTTGTAGATAACTTTGAAGTGCGGCATTGGAATCATCCATTAATACCTTCCTTTTGGTAATTTGAAGCTTTAGTTGTTCTAAGTTCAAGAACAAGGTTCTTGTCAATGTAGGTAAGTCTGGCGGAAGAGAGCATGAATGTTCGATCCCCGTTGTGGATATGATTGTGTGAGTGCGAGATGAAGTAGTTGATAAGGCTCAATGTTGCATTCCATTTGCTCGCATCATGTATCATTAACATGTGTGATTCTTTGATGTCGACTCGAAATGTGAAGTGCTTTGATCATAATCTGTTGAATCAATCATGGTTAAACATCACCGAGTAGCAACAGGTTTCTTTGTTACGTGAGGTATCATAGAGTTCAAGCACTTTAGAGATTAAAGGGTCAGTGATGTAAGACATTGTGTTGATGGATATTACGCACAAGTTGCTTGCATTAATTCACCAAATCGCTAACTACCTTGAAGACAAGTCGCTACTTACCGAAGTCGCTAGGTACTCAAGTTGCTATAAACCTTAAGAACAAGTCGCTAAGACGCCAAGTCGCTAAGTAGCAACTCGCTAAAGACTCAAGTCACTGTGAATCAAGTCGCTAAACACAAGTTGCTAACACAACAAATCGCTACGTCGACAAGTCGCTAAAGAACAACTCGCTGAGAGATCAAGTCGCTAAAGGGTAACTCGCTAGTAATCAACAAAGACAAGTCGCTAGAAATAATAAAGACAAGTCGCTACGTCAACCAAGTTGCTAGCCGAAGTGGTGTCTCCACTAATTTGTACTGTTTGTCGTCTTGTCTCAATAGACAAGTCGCTAGGGCTCAAATCGCTACCACTTCAACTACAAGTCGCTACCAAATAACGAAGCAAGTCGCTACGAAGAAAATTTATCCTAGAACCAAGTCGCTAGGAAGAAAAACTTAAACACAACCCTTTTAATCCAAAACAAGCTCAACCACGTTGATTCAAGCTTTCCAAATCAAAACCCAAGCACTTACAATGATTCTAAACACAAAAGTACACTCAAAATTCAAACTTTAACACAAGAAATGATCCAAATGATGCAAAAACCACTAAACTTTTTCAAACCCAAAAACCATATAAAACCACTAGAAATCAAAGGATATGTAAGAGAGATGATCAAACCATGGCTCTTGATACCATTTGTAACATATTGGATTTCACAAACACACAATCAATCACAAATATGGGAGTATGAAGATATGGTTTTAGAGAGAAAGTGGGATATTCTAGTAAGAGAAACTCATGGAAGGTTAGATTCCAAATGAACATCCAACCCTCTCCTTGTGGGAGAGGCTATTCTCTAAAGAAGCATGCCCTCCTACGGCTGGGATCGAGCATACAATGAGTAAAGACCGTCCTTCCTCCACGGTGTTGCACTAGACTAAACTATGCTAATAACTAACTAACAAATAACGTAATAAAACATATGTCTATGAGCTAACTTAAGCTAGATTATATTTGGGGTGACCGATGCTTTACAATAGAATTTTCAATTCCTAACGACTGGTATCTAGCACACATGCATACAACGAATGAATGTCCGGTCTCTTGGCGATGGTACATCGGGGATCCAATCATACTAGGATATTTAGTCCGGTCAACCATGATCCCCGAGAGGTCCTCATCCGGTTTAGTACGCTCCACCATGGGAGTGTCAACGGTCACAAGAATCAAATCCAAATTTCTTTAAAATCTCATTAGCATACTTAGATTGATTGATAAAATGCCTTGGGACTTGGTGAAATTTGTAATCCCAGAAAATGACATTTGTCCCATCATTGACATTTGAAATTTGGAGCCCATCTCCTTAGAAAAACAAATCACATTCATTGGGGTCGGTCGAGGCAAAATAATATCATCAACATAGATTTGAGCGTGAATTAAGTGTTTGCTGACTTTACGGTGAACAATGTCGGATCAACTGCTCCTTTGCTTTGAATCCGGTAGATAGAAGAAACTTTGAAAGCGTGTCGTACCATGCCCTTGGAGCTTGCTTCAAACCATAAAGAGCCTTCTTCAAGCGATAGACATGAGTAGGATTCTCTGGATTCACAAAACCTTGAGTTGGGCGGCGTATACGACTTCTTTAAGATCTCCGTTAAGAAAAGCCGTCTTTACATCCATCTAATAGACTACCATGTTCTTACTTGCAGTTAGCTGGAAGATTCGATTGCCTCAATACGTGCAACTAGAGCAAATGATTCTTCAAACTCAATACGATCCTCTTGACGGTATCCTTTTGCAACTAATCGAGCCTTGTTCTTTAACACATCACCATGCTCATCAAGTTTTACTTTAAAGATCCACTTTAGAGCAATGATCATACTTACGATCGGAGCGGTACTAATTCCCATACATCTAGTCGATCGAACTCATGAATTTCTTCTTGCATGGCATTGAACGATTGTCTTCATTCATGGTAGTTTTAACGTCTTTTGGTTCGACCTTGGATAGTCTGAGTTGAAGAAGCACCATAAGGCATCGGTTGCAAAATGTTTACGAGTGGATCTTGGGCGAGAGGGTTTCCAATGATGTTGTCCAATGGATGGTCATGTGTCCATTTTCTAAGGTGTTCGTGTGGTTGTTGTTGAGGAACTGAAGTAGCGAGTCGTTTTCCCCGATGAAGATGGTTACGATGATGGTTCATGGGCAAATATGTTCTCAAAGGGAGCATCTTCGGGAGTAGCAAAGGGTTAACTCCATCATAGGTGCGAAACAATTCCATGATGTACACTTGATGATTGAGAATTGATGATGAGGCCGAGTGATCGGCAGTGGGTGCTTCTTGACTCAATGTCATAGAAACGAAGGGTTATCGTTGGCGGGGTGGATAGGGCGGTCTCTGTTGATGGATTTGACAGATCATTAACAATTGGCTCATAGTGTTCATCAAACATTGGATCAAACAATTTCTTCAAATCATCTTACGAAGGTGGTACATATGGCGTTCTTTGGTGAGGATTTTGTACAAGAGAAGAACTAATGGGCCTACTTGATGAAGGTTGTGATGCGGGTCGAACTTGATTGTCCCGAGCCATTTTCCCGCATGACTCATCGAGCGTGATGTGAATAGTTTCCATGATATCTCGAGTTCTTTTGTTGTAGATTCGGTAACCCTTCTTGTTTGATGCATAACCCACAAAACTCAATGTCCGCCTTGGCTCTTAATTTACCTATATCTTGACCGTCATTCGTTGGATAGCACAAAGCACCAAATACACGAAGGTAAGAGAGATCAGTTTTCGTTTATGGACAAGTTCGGTGTGAGTTTTTCCATGAGTGGTGTGTATGAGGGAACTATTTTGGGTGTAGCAAGCGGTGGCAATGGCTTGACCCGGAGAAACATTGGAACCTTTGAATAAATTAGCATAGTTCATGCGGCTTCAACAAGGGTCCGATTTGGTCTTTCAACTACACCATTCTGTTGAGGCGTGCGTGGAACACTTCTTTGATGGTGATTCCAATGCTTTCATAAAATTGATTTAGGTTTTGTTAGCAAACTCGGTGCGGTGTTTGTTTGAATAATTCTAACAGTATTGTTAAGTCAAACTCGAAGTCGCTTGATAAGTTTGATGATGACATCTGGAGTTTCATCCTTTGTCCTCAAAAACTTAACCCAAGTAAATCGAGAGTAGTCATCAATAACGACTAAAACATATTTCTTCCCATTTATCGTTTTCAATCATGTGATAACGCTACCACACCATCAAGTTCTCTAACGCGTCGTTCGGGGTCAAGGAAACTTCCTTTTCTTGAGCAAGTTTTATAACACCTAGGCGATGAACCTAATCGTTGTAGTGTAGTAATTAGGGTAAGCCACGGGTATTGATATCGTTCTCTGGGGAATAGGAATGCTAGTGAGAAGTTACTACGCTAAGGTTGAGGTTGAGGAAGATTATTTTTATTTTTATATTTTTTAGAAATGGAAAAGTACGAATCTCGGGTATTGGATTTGGGGGTTGGTATTGCTACCGATTACTCTACTATTATCTAATTATCTAAGCTAAGGTTGTGATAGTCTATGTCTAATTGATGTGTACTCGTATGATAGTTTAAAGATGTGTTTACTTAGGTTTTACTACTCCTTAATTATCTCCTATTGATGGTTGATTTGTCACGTCCTTATTCCTAGTTGCGTTGTGATTCTAAGGCTATAGGGCGTGCTTATTTCCTAACTCTTTGAAATTACCAAAGGGTCTTGTTTACAAATCCTCTAGTGATTTATAGGCGCCTACTCTACGGTTGTCCTTGAATACTTTATCCTACAATTACCTAGATAATTATATTCTAAAGTTCACAAAGAAATTCCAAGCATTAAGTACACAACGAATAATCTAGCGCACTCTAGATCATTAGTCAACTAAGATAAGTATCAACCAATCAATATTCAATAATTAAGTTTCATATTCCTAAGCAAACACACAAATAAATTAGCGGGACATGGAGAACATGCAAGCATACACACAAATAATCAAAGACATAATTAAATTAATGAAGTAAATACTTATCTTGATGTATAATAGGGTTTAGAACCTAAAATCTGCACAAGAAAGCCTTGGTTCGGTTTTAGGTTTTACTCCAAAAGACTACACACAAAAGCGAAAAATTCGGATTCTATATATAAGATTACATCTGCGACGGCGTCACCTTATGTTTAAGTGGCGCGTCGTGTCGCCGTCATTAGGGTTTCGTCTTGGCCACGTAAACCTTTCGGCGGCGTCACCTATATTTGTGTGCCGTCCCTTGACTCTGGCGCGTCTTGGCGCATCTAGGCCGTCCCGAGTAACGACGGCCTACTCCTTTAGAACTGGCGTCGTCCGCGAAAACATGTAATTTTTCCTCGAGCCGTCGCAAAATGCCTTCCGGCGGCGTCGCGGATATCTTGATGGCGCCGTCGCCTTATGTTTCAATGACTTTGAGTGTCTCGATTCGACTTTGGCCATTTTCTTCGTATATTCGCGCCTTTTCGTCCAAATAAGCATCATTCCGACATTTTGCCTTCAAGAGACCTAAAAGTGAAAAGGCGATATTAAGCAATAACGGATACAAAAGTGATCGAATAAGGGCTTAAATGACCCTCAAAAGGTACCTTTTAAAACCTTATCAAATATCCCTACACTTGGTATTTGCTTGTCCTCAAGCAAATGTGCTTTAACCAATTAATTTATAAGTTAGGGGTCATGAAGCATCCATTCAAAGCGGTCCACAACACATATAAGCCCATAAAAGTCATAACAAGCACGGAGTACATACTAGCACCTCACATGGGGTGTTTGGATACTCGCATCTCTCTCGGGTGTATATATGAAATATAACAAATCGGAAATGGAAGATAAACACTCATTAACGGTCCTAGTACATAGATTACCATAGGCTTGAGAATAGATCAAACCTCAAATCGCTTTGGCGTAAGCACCTAGGAAAGACTATCAAAGAGGTCTTTTAAAGGGTTGTAATGTTAGGCTTACGGTAGGGAAATAAGGGTTTGGTGGGATAGGCTATATAGTGGTGGATAGTCAAAAATCTCTATGTTGCAAGTATCTGAAGAATGGCGTTGCTAAGCCAAGACTCGACACTCTAAAACTCTAGGCAACGAAAATAAACAAACATAATTTAAAAGATAGATGTAGGATGGTAGCCGTATGTTTTTTTTTTTTTTTTTTTTTTTTTCTTTTTTTTATTTTTTTTTTTTTTTTTTTTTTTTTTTTTTTTTTGCATACACTTTTACTCTACCATCCTCTACGGTACATCAAAATGATAGGGTTTATAGACACATCCCTACACTTGAGTTTTATTACTCTAACACTAATTTGACCCGAATTGAAAAGATCAAAACACTTGGAGTACATTATTATGCAAACAAAGGGAATTTGAGTTTAACGTTCTCTTTCCTATGTTTCATAAACTTTAACTTTTCCCATGAATCCCAATCATCCCAAAGCGTATACAAAGGATATGACTCGACTTAGCAACTCATGCAAGCAACGGATAATTGAACTAAGGGTTTTGGGTGATAACATAAATTGCACTAAAAGTGAGTGCAATAAAGGTAGGCTAAAGCGATTTGGGTGTATATTTGGGGTGGGGTGTAAACAATGCTCTTCATTGATATTCGGAAAAACCGAAACATCACGAGAACCGCGAAAAGGATAGGCTCGAGGGGTTAACTAGGGTATCGTGTACTAAAGATGAGTACAACGCAAAGGGTGTGGGGAATTACTCAACCGATATGGAAGAAGTAATTATATTACGGTATTAAACAAGGGTTATCCTAATGCCTCTTATCATTTAGTTATTCCTAACTACACAAGTGTAGTCTCACTAGCGATCTCGGAATGCATCACAAAACAAGTTCTAGAATCTAATATACTACGGTTCACACTCTAAGCATTAAAGATGAATGCTTTAATTCCTACTAATCTAAGGCGATCCTCGCATTTTGGGTGGAATTTAGGTGGTAAGGGTTTTGTGCTAGTCATGCAACTTCCTATCCATGAGGCGCTTTTGTTAAGACTAATGGCCCACTCTTATCGTCATGAAAAATTTTAAATTTGGCTAAAATTACCCTAACCTACATTTTCTCATGGTTTATTACACAAATACACTTGGACAAAGCAAATAGTCAAGGATAAGCATAGTTTCAAAGTTCCGTTTATTTTCCTCCTACACTTAAAGCGAACATTGTCCCCAATGTTCCCGAAAATATCAAAGTTATGATAATAGAAGGTAATTAAAAGCGAAAGAAACTAATACTCCCGATTAGCTCGGTAGGATCCGTAAAAGTGGTGGTTAAATCTTTTCCAAGAAGAGTTTTTTTTGTGAAGGCTCCTTCCAAACTTGTGTAACTTCTTCTTGACAAACTAAACACACACTAGAAGAAAACAAAGCGAAACCTTGGCGTAAAATCGGCGGTAATAATATACATAAGACTCGATTTAAACTAGGATATAATGCTTGTGGAATGGATGTTTACAATTTGTTTTGAAAGTTAAGATCTGGAAAATTCCAAAATTTTACAAGTAGCTCGAAAAACGAGAAAAAGTAAGGTGATGTTTTATTCCTTCTGGCGCGTCGGTTGCAATCTGACGCCGTCGGTTATCTGACAAAAAGCGGTGCGATTTTACGAAAAATTACGGAAAATTTACATCTTTAGAATCGGAAAAACTTACGCAAAAACATCCATTATGACTCGATACAAGCATTTGACTCGAACAAACAAACATATATATCTTTTAGTTAATTGTTATTCTCATGTTCACGTTTCTTATGAAAGCGTGTGTAATCCTCCTACACTTATCTTTTATGTAAAATACCTTTATATGTAATTAAGGCGAGGTTAAAAACAAAATAAAGCATTTTACAAATTCAAACATGAGGACAAACAATTAATAAAAGATATATGACACTAACAAGCAAACAATTAAGCATGGGTTGCCTCCCGAAGCGCTTTTCTTTATTTAAGAGTCTTGTAGCTAGACTCGTAGTCCTACTCCTCGTTTTGCATCACCGTCCTCTTGGCGGTCTCTATCGGGGTTCCATGTTGTAGAAGTGTCCCATGATACTCCTTTCTAAGAGTTCACCCTCTCCCCACTCGGTCCTATATTTGGTCCTAAATTCAAACAATCTTTATAGAACCCGAAAAGCTTAGCCATAACATAATCTACTCCTTTTCCCTATCCTCATCATTCACCTAATAGACCGACGGTTTAAGTTCCTTTTCATCATTGGAGAGTGATGAAAATTTCTCAATCTTAAGCGGCATTTGATAGGCTACGTCGTCGGTCTCATCCTTGAATCGCTTTACTCTAACGATGGGTCATAGGTCATCCGGTGCTTTCTGAAAGGTTTTCCTAGAATAACGTGGGACAAGCTAGGGTCTATGGCGTGCTAATATCTTCCACAATTATGAAGTCCGTAGGGAATGTGAAACTACCTACATGAGCGGGCAATCCCTTAACTCTACCAAGAAAATTACACTTATCACTAGGATTATCGAGGTCTTGCCTAGTTGGGATAGGCTTCTTCATTATCCAATTGTAATAGGTGCTAGTCATTATGTTAATTGGGGATTTACGATCAATGTAAGCCTTTGCCACAAAAGGTGTCCTATGCAACATGGTATGTTAAGATTCCAAGGGTTCCCAAACTTGATTCTAGGGCTTTTCCTAACATACATGTGACGGAGGTCACGCACTAAGTGAGGGTGGCGGGATAATTCTTCTTCCGTAGGAAATTTGTTGAAATAGTCGTTGTCTACTTCATCTTCTTCCTCGGGTGTTTCATCATCAACAAATGTTTGGTCTTCTTAGTCATCTGTTTCATCCGGTTCCACTAAGGCGATGGCATTGGCGAATTGGGCGTGCTTAATAAGCTTGCTTGGATCCTTAATTTCTACACACGGAGGCTCGGGAGTCGAGATAGCACTAACCTTCCTATCACTATTTATGGCTTTCAACGGGTTGTCTATCTTCCTATCCATCTCGGCTTGTTGATGGTTAAAGTGGTCCGAGCTTAGCCATTTGGGTTTCTTGGGGCCTTGACTATGTTTTGCAACATCCTTCAATACTCATTGGTTAGGACCGTTAGGTGGGGCCACGAAATCATTGGAGGTGAATTCTTTGGTTTGTCCCGGTAAAAGTCGGGCTTGTTTTCCATGCCTCCGGGTTTCATTGAAATTCCTAGGTCCGGGCGTTGTAGGAATCTTCCTCCCGTTCCATTATTACGAGGATGCGTATTCAGCGGAAGCATGTTCGGGGATAGGGTGCTAGTCTTGGCGTGTTATGAGGATCACAAAGCGGCTCGCACGAAGAGGAAACTTTGTTTATATGGCGCGGACTTAGGATTCTCGTAGGAACTCATGAGGAATTTAACTTGATCTTCAAGTTCAATCATCCTACGGTCGGGAGGAGGCAAGGAGATTGCCTTGACGGTTTGGGAAGTTCACGGGGTCATCCCAACTTTCGTTGTCATAGAGGCAAGGTCCTCTATTATTTCCCATGATTCTTCAGCGGTGAGATCACTAAGTTTTCCACCGGCCGCTTGGTCAATGGATCGCTTAGTGGGAAAGTTGACATGATCATAAAAGATTTGGACTTGGAGCCAAAGATCAATGCCGTGATGAGGACTTTATGAAGTAAGTCCTTGAATCGGGTCCATGCTTAGTAGAGATTCACCTTGGCGTTGTTGGAACATCAAGATGTCATTCCTAAGCTTAGTGGTTCTCCCGGTGGGAAAAATTGAGCAAGGAAGCGAAGTAAGATCATCCCAATTTGAGATGGAGCGGCGTGAAGTCGCTCAAGCCAATTACTAGCTTGGTCCCGTAGAGAGAATTGGAAGAGCATTGCGCGTGGTCTCCCGAGTAGTAGCATCAAGGTCGATGGAATCGACAATTTTGAGAAATCCCTCGGATCTTGATTTGGATCTTGAACGAAGTCCATGGAATACACATCCGTTTTGCACCAACGGATGGTGTCGGATCGCGGGCCGTAGTTTGGGCTTGGTCGGGAAGCTCAATGGTGTTCCTATAACCTAGGTGGTTTGGTCTCGAGTACTACCAAGAGTACGGGCTCTTGGCGGTCGTTTGGTGGTGGGTTGATGAGTGGTGGTTGGTTGTCACCTTCCATGGTGAAAAGTGATGGGTGTTACGAACAAAGGTCACGAAGAAGGGGATAGACTATGAAAGCTAAAAATGAGAAAAATTTACTTGATAGGAATCAAGCAAAGAAACCTAAGCGAGGTGGACTACTAACTAGCTATTCTATTCCCGGCGTGGCGCCAAAACTTGATAACGCTACACGCGTCGTTCGGGGTCAAGGAAACTTCCTTTTCTTGAGCAAGTTTTATAACACCCTAGGCGGTGAACCTAATCGTTGTAGTGTAGTAATTAGGGTAAGCCACGGGTATTGATATCGTTCTCTGGGGAATAGGAATGCTAGTGAGAAGTTACTACGCTAAGGTTGAGGTTGAGGAAGATTATTTTTATATTTTATATTTTTTAGAAATGGAAAAGTACGAATCTCGGGTATTGGATTTGGGGGTTGGTATTGCTACCGATTACTCTACTATTATCTAATTATCTAAGCTAAGGTTGTGATAGTCTATGTCTAATTGATGTGTACTCGTATGATAGTTTAAAGATGTGTTTACTTAGGTTTTACTACTCCTTAATTATCTCCTATTGATGGTTGATTTGTCACGTCCTTATTCCTAGTTGCGTTGTGATTCTAAGGCTATAGGTGCTTATTTCCTAACTCTTTGAAATTACCAAAGGGTCTTGTTTACAAATCCTCTAGTGATTTATAGGCGCCTACTCTCGGTTGTCCTTGAATACTTTATCCTACAATTACCTAGATAATTATATTCTAAAGTTCACAAAGAAATTCCAAGCATTAAGTACACAACGAATAATCTAGCGCACTCTAGATCATTAGTCAACTAAGATAAGTATCAACCAATCAATATTCAATAATTAAGTTTCATATTCCTAAGCAAACACACAAATAAATTAGCGGGACATGGAGAACATGCAAGCATACACACAAATAATCAAAGACATAATTAAATTAATGAAGTAAATACTTATCTTGATGTATAATAGGGTTTAGAACCTAAAATCTGCACAAGAAAGCCTTGGTTCGGTTTAGGTTTTACTCCAAAAGACTACACACAAAAGCGAAAAATTCGGATTCTATATATAAGATTACATCTGCGACGGCGTCACCTTATGTTTAAATGGCCGTCGTGTCGCCGTCGTCATTAGGGTTTCGTCTTGGCCACGTAAACCTTTCGGCGGCGTCACCTATATTTGTGTGCCCGTCCCTTGACTCGGCGCCGTCTTGGCGCATCTAGGCCGTCCCGAGTAACGACGGCCTACTCCTTTAGAACTGGCGTCGTCCGCGAAAACATGTAATTTTTCCTCGAGCCGTCATAAAATGCCTTCCGGCGGCGTCGCGGATATCTTGATGATGCCGTCGCCTTATGTTTCAATGACTTTGAGTGTCTCGATTCGACTTTGGCCATTTTCTTCGTATATTCGCGCTTTTCGTCCAAATAAGCATCATTCCAGCATTTTGCCTTCAAGAGACCTAAAAGTGAAAAGGAGCGATATTAAGCAATAACGGATACAAAAGTGATCGAATAAGGGCTTAAATGACCCTCAAAAGGTACCTTTTAAAACCTTATCAAACAGTGATTTTAGCATTAACAATTTTAAGCGGATAATTGGGATCCCCATGCAATAATGGGTTCCACTTGGTTAGACAAGGAGATTGGAACAACTACATAGACAAAACATGTCACACCACATTCATGATTAAAGCCAGTGGGCATCCATTTCAATGGGCATTGACTTAGACATCATTACATGGTTTGCGATCCATGATAGTATCATAATTTTCTTCCTGGGTTTCCAATTAATTACTTGATTTTTGGCATTAACCTATGGCTAATACTAGAATCAATCATCATTACATGTTCATTTTATTCAACACTAAACTTAAAGTTCCTAGGTTCAAATCTTCCTAAGGTGATCTCTCTCTTCCAATGAACATTCTTAGCTTGCAAGGTCCTACCATTCTTTGTATTGCCTTGAGGCTTTGACACCTTCGCTTTGGTGTCACTTTCTTACTCTGTAGAGGAATGGGAACATTAGTTGGTTGATCTACTTTTGCATTCTGAACTAGATGTGCAAGGATCCGAACTACTAGAAGGCACATTAGTGTTTACTTTCTTGATCTTGGGTATCGAATGGGTTGCATACTTGGCACTAGGCATTGAGCAAGGCATCACGACTTTATCTTTCGCACCTAATGATTTAGGACATGTTGCAATTAAGCATTCTAGCGACTCTTGAGATCGTTTGGCACGAATGCAAGCAAACCTAATTTCACTATCAAGAGGTTTATTTATGTAATCCTCTTCTACAATCTCACGGAGACATTCTAGACTATCCTTAAGGTGAAAAAATAGTTATTAAACACAAGTTCATTATTTCTAAGATGAGGAGGAATGTATTTATGATCACAATATATTTAGCGATCGCAGGATGACTTTGAAGCAACATTCTCATTAAATACAAGTGGCATTTTCCTTTTCACGACTCTTAGATTCTCAATTTCTTTTTGTAAAGAAGTTATTTTTCATTGTTTTTGTCACGGTGACTTTTATTGAATCATACAACTCTTTAAAGTGTCGTTTAACCTTTTCATTTTCTTCTCGAAAACTCTCATTTTCTTGTTGTAATGCATTTACTAAGTTTTGAAGATGAAAGTTTTGAGAATCTTGAGAATCTAAAGGAGGAGGCATTTGGGAGCCAGTCATTGTTCTTTTCACCCTTTAATTGAGAGATTTGGGCTTTCAACTTTCGATCGTGTTACAATGAGCTTGAATCATTCATCACGTTTGTTTATTTCAAAAGCGCATCAAACTCGGAGCATCGAGGATGTCTTGATATTTGAGGTTTTGACATTTTATTTAAGATGTTGATATTTTAGTTGTAAATTAAAATGTTCAACTTATAGTTTAGAAAGATGTTTTACCAAATTATCATGATCATCCAGATCAATTTTCTCATTTAGTTTATAATTAGTATTTTCAAGCTCAATGACACGATCGTGGGAGACTTTCAGAGCAACAGAAAATTCATGAAATTGAGAAGCATTAATGGAACAATTTGTAGCAGTGAAAAACACATCTTGAGCAATACATTCTGAAATCAGATTCTCATTCAGTGTATGCATGTTCTTCCTCTCAATCTCATTATATTTTAACTCTCGCTCATAATCACTAACTTCAATTATCATTGCATCAAATTCTTTTCCATTTCTTTAATATCCGAATCCATCCCTTTTAAAGACTCTCAAATTGATCTTTTAGTTGTTTAAAGAAAGGCATGACTTTAGTTAAATAGCATTCTTTAGTTAGCTCAAAACCCTTTCCCTTGATTATACCGGTGGGTGTGATCCTTTTCTTACAAGTTTTCTCAAAATCAACAAATAATTGATAGATAACATAAAGGTGATTAAAGTCTTGCTTTGTGTGGAAGAGTTCTAGGAACTAGATGCATTGGTGTATTGGGAGGATACAGATTCTTGAAACATTCTCCTACAAAGGGGTTTGTTACAATAAAGTCATCGCTTTTGCTTGTCCAATTCCTTTTCCGAACACTTGTTCGGTGTTAACAACGTTTGACTTTTAAACTTGTTAAAGGCAATCCAATTTTCCTTAGCATAGTTAGGTGTTTTAAAGCGATGTTGTTTTTCATGCATGAGGGCTCTTAAGCTTTTCATCCAATTTCTTCCTAGTGACTTCTTCTAATTGCACATCTTCCTCGGTGCACTCGGTATGACTAGGTTTACGCCAGGCTTAAGGATTTCAATGCCATCATAGATTACCTTCCGAGCTTCTCTAGCTATTTTACCATACTTAGGATTGGGTTCCCCAACAGGGGAATACTATGCTTATCGCTTAAGACTCTATGCTTAGTGATCATGTGAGCAGTCTGAATGGTGTTTCCTTATGCGTACAATTTGTTTTCAAGTTTGTTCTTCAGGTTTTAGGTTGGAAAATTCATTTAAAAGTTTTGATTCCTTCGCATTAAATTCACCTTAAGCACTTTCACATTTTCTTGAAGTTCTTGTTTTTGCTTAGCGCTTTATTAAGCTTTTCTTTTAAGGAATCTAGCTCTTGTTTTAATATTTCTTCCCTAAAATTACTTTTTCTAATAATTGCACGCATTTGGTCATCCATTTCACGCTCACGGGTAGTTAACTCAAACTTAGCACGTTGTTCATAAATAGCAACTTGTTCTTTATAGGCATTCGATTCGGAGATAATGAAATCATCGGTACATGGAGTGTATTCATCAAAACATAGTCATCATTGATTGCAGAAGATACATCACTTGGTACAATCTCACTTTCACTTTGTATCACATATTGATCATATGGGACAATATTACTATTATCCACATTATCAATATCTGCTTCATTAGTTTCATGTGATTGTACATTGTCATGTATATTTTGCTTATCAACTTCATCGTATAGTTTTAATACCTCTGAGATGATTGAATCTTTGGATGGACCAGCCTGTCGTGGTGATGAGACCTTTGGAAAGACCATTGGTGAAATGCTAGCCATGAAGATTGTCCAGGCGTAGGTTCATCATCGACATCGAGTCAAATTCATCACGATCGGCAACTTGAAAGGCATTTTGATGATTGTGACCTATTTCTGAATTGGTGCTCATCCACATCTCGCATCATAGGTTTTGGCATTTCCTTGACAAAGGAATGCAATTCTTCTTCATCTAAAATAGCTCCACTGTCACGAGCTTGCACAGCGACATCTTGTTTCAAGTACTACGCATTTTGAGGCGTTTGGAGATGTGCGAGTTCCTTGCAATATGTCCTTCACCACCACGCTTATAGCACTTGATTGGCTTTCCTTGTCCTTGATTTGCATTCCTTCCACGATTACGATTAGCCATACCCTCCACCCACTCCACTTTTTCCTTGTTCATCTTGTCTTCCTTGCCTTGGTTGTACCATGATCTTCCATCTCGACAATAGCATGATTGTGTAGATTGGATGCGATTCGATCTCATTGTTAGTGTGTGGAGTGAGGTTCGATTTTGCTTAACCATAAGAGCCGGTTGATTGATGAAATGTTCCATGACGTGTTTAAGTCGGATGCTTATATGTTGGATCTGGAATGAGCTTGTAGTTACCATTACCCGTGGGTATGACTTGAGAAGCTTTGGTAGTAATTCCTACATTGGTGTAAAAGGCTGTTGAATCATTTGACGAACTTGCATTACCAGAATTTGAATCGAATTTTTCCAAGATCATTCGTTCAAACATAGCATGTCTCTCATTCTCAAGCGAGGAACGCATACAATTGCTCATAGTTAGTGTTCCTCAAACCTTTGTTAACTTGATGAAGTGACAAATTTGTGCTATTCGGGATTCATGTTGTTCACAAACTTTGAATTTAGTGAATATTTGGCATAGTCATTTGATATTCCTCATGTCATTCACAAGCTTGTGGAACCTCACGTAATATTCAAAGTGACACTTTCCCTGGTTTCATCTTAAAATGCTCAAAGTCATCATACGGTTGTGATTCTCTGTCTTCTTTAGTTAATTGAGAACCGAGAGAAGCATCTTGACATTGTCCCAAACTACCTTGGCTTCAAGTGTTGTGATTGATTAACTTGTAGATGTCTTTTGGAAGACCCTAAAGTATAATGTTTGAAGCCACGATATCGACATCGTATCTCTTTTCTCCTTATCATTGAGCTCATCATACGTCTTTGGTCGGTCCAAACCTAAGATCAACTGTACCATCCGCAGCAGTTTCAAGTGTGTCTCTTGTAGTCTCAATATGATAAGGTCCTTCATCAATTGATTTGAGAATGTTAACCCCATTTTCCTTTCCCAAAAGTACAACCTAATTCGTTGAGCCCATGAGTCATAGTCGGTTACATCAAGCATGGGTGGACGAGTATCGGATCCGGCGGACTTGAGCGTCTTCAACAACAGAGGAGATGATAGTGGGTACTTGGTAGACATAATTCTCGATTCTACGGATTTTAAAACTCTTGGATTAAACCGGAAATAGATTCTTTCACGGGATTTTACTAAATCAAGAGAAAACCGTAAAATGTAATCAAGAAGAAAAGCACTAAGTCACAAGAGACAAATCGCTCAACAAGGAAAATCGCTCAGACAACAAATCGCTCAAAAGTGACAAGTCGCTTCAGACAACAAATCGCTCAAAACAGACAAGTCGCATCAACTAACAAATCGCTTAAACAATCAACTCGCTTCAATAAGCAAGTCGCTTAACCATACAAGTCGCTTAAACCAACAAACCTCTTAAAGTGACAAATCGCTTAACCAAGACAAGTCGCTTAAACTTACAACTCGCTTCAATAAGCAAGTCGCTGAAAAAGACAAATCGCTTCACCGCACAAAACGCACAAGTACAACCACTAACCGGACAAATCTCTTAAATAAGTGATTCAAAACTGACATAAGTCGCTTCCAGAAAAGGACAAATCGCTCGTCAGAAAAGGTGTACGAGGCACAAATCGCTTCTTTTAAACCAAACAAGAACGCCACTTTTTAATCCAAAAACAATCCAACCACAGTGATTCAAGCCTTCCAAATAAAAACCTAAGCACTTATGATGATTCTAAACACAAAAGTACAATCAAAATCTAAACTTTAACACTAGAAATAGTCCAAATGATGCAAATACCACTAAACTTTTTCAAACCCAAAAACCATATAAAACCACTAGAAATCCAAGAACATGTAAGAGAGATGATCAAACCATGGCTCTTGATACCATTTATAACATATTGGATTTCACAAACACATCAAACCATGATACAAGGAGGCGTACACAATAGGTTTTAGAGAGAGAAAGTTTAGAGGTTTAAGGAACTTAGTGAGAGAAAGTAAAATCTTATTATGAGCTCCAACCCTCTACCTTGGGAGGTAGAGAGTATTTATAGTATCATACATAAACGCCACCTTCGGGCTGTGGATCAGGCATACAGTGGGTAAAGACCCGTCCGTCCTCCACGATGTTACTAAACTAAATACTAACAAACATTAAACAACTACAAATACGAATGATCACATATACTTGAGGTGACCGACACTTTAATAACTGGATTTTATAAATCCTAACACCAATGATATTACCTTTTATTTTACTACCAAAAGTGACATTACCTCCATGGCATGATTGATATGATGAGAACAGCTTTCGATTACCCATCATGTGATTAGTGCAACCATTATCTTTGATCGTTTCGTCAGGCTCCAAATCGATTCCCAAGCATATATAATAAAGTCACAAAGCAACTCAAACATATTGTGGAAAACTAGAATGGGGGGTTGAATAGTTTTGCCAATTTTAAGTTAGTTTCAGAAACTTTAGATTCGTTAATATGTGAGATCTTATGGATGTAGAGAAAGTATAGATCTAATGATAAAGCAAGTAAATAAAGTAAAGCTAAGGGATAGAAATGACACAACCGATTTATAGTGGTTCGGCTACAAGGACACCTTCCTTGCCCTACTCCACTCCCCGAGTCACCTACTCGAGAGTTCAAGCACTATGTCAACAAACTCCTTTACTTGGCGGAGAAGCCTTCACAACGTTGCTTACACCTTTTTCCGGTACAAAGCTAAATACCGAGTCCGTAACACGGTGGACCAAACCAGCACGACTATTACACAACAAGTATGTGAAATATCAAATACAAGATCTTCGCTACAGAAATCTTGCGGAGGAACAAATCAATCAAGGACCCCTTGCTTGGATGACTTGTAGAATGCTCGTGATCTCGCCTTAGAGAAGGACCTATATGAATCACAATAGAAAGAAAGAAGAAGAACTCTCTAGATCAAGTGATCTATATGTTAGAAGAGAATGAGAGTGTTTGAGAGATTTAGTAAGAAGGCGGGTGAGTTAGAATGAAGAAATGACTCTCTATTATAGGCAATTTACATCGTTCCCGGATCCCACGGATCCCTCCCACTTGGGATCCGTCTAGTGTAATCCTAGGGATCCGTTGGACGCTCCTCTTTGCTCATGGGTTTTTTGGTTATGGGTCATGGGTTATGGGTTGGTCCATGGGTTTTCCTTAGATTCAATGTATCTAATGAATACATTGTATCTAGTCAATGGGTATGGGTTAATGGGTTATGGATATGATCCATGGGTTATGGTTTTTACCCATCCTAATAAACTATTACAACAAATAATTAATTACAACATTTTTGTATTTAAATGGCTATATGTAAATGCTTTACAAAAATAACATGTATCATTATAATTGTACTTAAGATAACATTATATTTGTTATCAACAAAACACAAAGAGATCGCAAAATATTAATAAACGTTTTTACGGTTTATTTGTATTAACACATATGGTTCCCAATATCTCATGGGTCCAAAGTTGTTAGCATTAAACATCCCATGCATTTGTTGTATTTTTCTTGGATGTTGAAAAGTTGAGTAGAATCCTAAAGGTACAAGATCATTATTCCATGCTATAGGATACATGTTTGGGTGAATTTGTTTTCTAGGTTGTGTTGATCTAGCTTGTTTTTTAGAGACATTTATTTTCCTAGGAGGTGGAGTTTTTGACCTAATCATTGGTTTATTGAATCCCACTTCGGGTTTAGGTGATGGTTTATAGGAACGTTTAACTTCTCTTATACTAGCAATGGGTACTTTAGCATTCATAACAGTTAAATGTGTTGGTGCAGGACCTAAGATGGATTTTGACAAAGAGACAGATTCATCCTCTGCTGGCGGTCCTTTAAATATCGGATGGTCCTTTATTTTTTTAGTGATTGTCTGACTGTTTTTGGGGACCGTCAGCAATGGACTCAGTTGCCAAGGGTTTCACAAATTTTCTTTGTTTTAACCCGCTTGTTGATGAAAAGGAAAATGTACATATCAGTGCATTTATCCTTATAAACAAAAAGGTAAATCTTTTCGGTCTTGAGCTTGATTTTATGATTTTAACAAATTAAAATTTAAAAAGCAACACTTCCTGCTCCAAAAGTATATCAAAAACAGTTTAAACATAAACTATTTTTTAGGGGAGTAAATTTAAAAACTTTGTTTTTTGAAATCAAATAAAAATTATTAAATGTTTTTGAATAAAATGAAAAATAAAAATGTTGTTAAAAAGTTGGGAAAATATCATCACTTCGAGGGGGTCTATTAAAAAATTTTGATATAACACAAAAGATCAATACAAAGATCAAAAATGTTTTCAAAAAATTTCTGTATAATAAAAAGTTATCAAAAAGGACTATGTGTGAAAAAAGAGCATAAGTTAAGGGGAAGTTTTTGTTAAAATGTCAAAAAGTAATCTTTGAACCCTCCACTAGTTCATTTGTTTGCGAACCGGGTCAAAGGGTCAAAAACCAAAAAGACTTAATAACTCTATCCAGTCTTGCAAACAAAAACACACATACACTATTCCTCTCTCAAACTCACAAACTCACAAACTCTCTCAACTCAAACCCTCGCATTATTTGGGCTTCTTTATTCTAGTGTTTCTCGTTCAAAAGTAAGCACCTAAATTTCTTTAATATGTTCTTTTATTTCACTCTTTGGAAAGAAAAGTGGGGTTTTAACGGTTAGATTTAGGTTTAAATGGATCAAAATGTGCGTTTTTTGAACATTCAAAGCTTGTGAAACCTTCAATGGCGGTTTGCGAGACCTAGGGTTAGAGCCAAATAGCTTTTACTAAGGTTTTAAAAGTTGCGAAACCTATCTGCGAAACATTTGTTGTGATACCAAGTTACGAACAAAATGTTGCGATAGTCGATTTGCGAAACTTTTCCCAGAGTCTTTTTAAGTTGCGAAACTTTTAAAACTTCCTAGTCTCACAACTTTCTTTGCGAGACAAATTTTGACCATTTGTTTGCGATAGTTGACTTTGTTGCGATACAAAATCTTTGCGAGACTTTTTCACCCACCATTTTCTAAACGTTACTCAACCAAAAAATTAAAAATTCTTACGAGACTTTTCAAAAGTAATTTAATATTTAATTGTTTTAATTACTAACGAAACTTTCTCAATATAATTTAAATTTTTGATACGAGAGTAAGTCATTTAAAAAAAATGTTTTTTTAAAAGTTATACTTTATTCAAAAAACTTAAAGTTTTATCAAATGTATTTTCAAAACTTAAAGTTTATTGTTGTGAGTACATTTTTAAAATCACAAGTGTATTTCTCAAATTCCAAATCATTTCTTTTATGAGAAATATCAAAAAATTTTAAAAAAGTGATATATAAATTTGTGAATACGAGATGCATATGAATAGTTTATTTATAATTAAACAGGTGAAGTCTAACGATACGCAACAAACTATCTCAAAAAGACCGAAATACGTAACTAACTAAATCTATTACTTATGTCGCTAAAATACTTTTAAATTTTGATCAATATACGCAAGATAGATGCACAAGCCAGAATGACATGGTTACAAACACCTTATAAAACTTATATTATTGGTCCTTGTGGTTTGCGACCTGTTTGACCGGATGGTGACCTGTTTGAGCGGTTAACACCTTATAAAACTTATATTATTGTTCCTTGTGGTTTGCGTTGACTTTCACCAATCGTCCTTTGACTTTTTTTCAGTTATAAAAGTTACAGTAATGGTCCTTGTGGTTTGTGTTGACTTTACCTTTAGTCTCTTGACTTATTTTTCACTTTTTCGTCCGTGTTTACACATTTCGTCCATTTTTACACGTTTTCATCCATTTTTACATATTTTTATTCGTTTTTACACGTTTTCATTTATTTATAAAAGTTTTCGTCCGTTTTTACAAGTTTTTGACCGTTTTTACATGTTTTCGTCTGTTTTTAATCATTTTCGTTCGTTTTTACACGCTTTCATATGTTTTTGCACGTTTTCGTCCGTTTTTGCACGTTTTCATCTGTTTTTGCATGCTTTGTCCGTTTTTAAATGTTCTCGGCCGTTTTTACACGTTTTCATTCTTTTTTACACGTTTTCATCTGTTTTTGCATGTATTTGTTTGTTTTTACATGTTTTTGTACGCGTATGCAAGTTTGTCGGCCGTTTTACACGTTTTCGGCCATTTTTACATGTTCTTTTGGCCATTTTTACACGTTTTTGTCCGTGTAAAAATGGCCGAAAATGTGTAAAACGGCCAAAAAATGTATAAAACCGGCCGAGAACGTGTAAAAATAGACGAAAACGTGTAATCACAGACGAAAATATGTAAAACGGATGAAAACGTGCAAAAACAAACGAAAATGTGTAAAAATAGATGAAAACGGGTAAAAAGGACGGAACATGTAAAAACGGACATAAACATGCAAAAATGAACTTTACACGTGTTAAAAACGAACAAAAACATGTAAAAACGAAAGAAAGCGTGTACATACAGATGAAATCGTGTAAAAACGGACAAAAACGTGTGAAACAGACAAACACGTGCAAAAACGGACGAAATTATGCAAAAACGTGCAAAAACGGACGAAAACGTGTAAAAACGGACAAAACATGTAAAAACAAACGAAAACGTGCAAAACGGACGAAAACGTATAAGAACGGACAAAAACGTATAAAAACGGACGAAAACATGTATAGACGGTCAAAAACTTGTAAAAACGGATGAGAACGTATAAAAAATGAAAATATGTAAAAACAGGCGAAACGTATAAAAACGAAAAAAAGAAGGTGTAAAAACGGACGAAAAAGTAAAAAGAAAAAAGGTTAAGGGACTAAAGGTGAAAGTCAACACAAACCACAAGGACCATTACTGTAACTTTTATAACTGAAAAAAAGTCAAAGGACGACTAGTGAAAGTCAACGCAAACCACAGGGACCAATAATGTAAGTTTTCTAAGTGTTAACCGGTTAAACAGGTCACCATCCGGTCAATATTGCGTATAATGATTAAAAATTTAAAAGTATTTTAGCGATACAAGTATTAGATTTAGTTGGTTACGTATTGCGTTCTTTTTGAGAAAGTTTGTTGTGTATCTTTAGACTTCACCCTAATTAAACAAGGATTGTTTCTCGATATTGCCTTTAAGTAGTTCGCGATGCATATGTTTAATTAAATTAATTAGACTTTTCTATGATTGTACCTTTTAATAAATACACACTGTGAATGACACTTAATATGTCATTAAGAATGTGATGAATTGATGAATTCATATTTAAACAGTCTTCAAGTTGGTTATTAACACTGTCTTAACTAAGAGTATCGCATCTTCAAGTTGGTTATTAGGGTTAGTTGTCACCTAAAGAATGATAATGGATCCCTATAGTCAAGCAACATAATAGAGTATTCAAATTCTTGACATGTTTAGGGAGATCTCACTCTTACGCCAATAAAAGCTCTTTTGAGACAACTTGTTTTTTATTTAAGTAAGAGTTTCTCATCTTCAAGTTGGTTATTAAGGTTAGTTATCACCTAAGAGCTTATAATGAATCCCTTTAACCAAGCAACGTAATAGAGAGCTCAAAGTTTTGTCATCTTCGGGAAAATCTCCAGCTCCTGCAATTAAATGATCGTTGTAAATGTTTTCGTAACAAGTTCTTTAGTATACACTAGATTACTTAAGTTTGATTCAAATCGACGATACTTTTTCTCAATACTTTCAATGATGGTAAGATGAATGTATATTTTTCTGCATAAGCACATATAAAAACAACATTCAATCTTTACCTTAAAAATTTTCGAAAGAGTATCAATCAAACAAACTTTTTGTGAGGAAAAACAAAAAACAGAAAGATAGAATTAAATCACGTGTTAAAGAAAGAGGGCATGCGTTAATGCTTTAAAAGCAAGAAAAAGCAAGAAATCATAAGAAGAGAAAAGAAATATGCTCGAAAAAGAAATTCCAGAGCATACAAAAACAGATAGAGTGAAATAAATATAAATTTATCCATATACATAACATCTTTCATATCATTTCAGAATTAGATCTCACAAATGGCTCAACAACAAGAATAAGTTCAGGGACAATAACCACAACTCATAAATGAAGAAATCCTTCCTGCTACCCAACACATTCAATATGGGAACATCAACTTTCTATTTTCCCTGGAACATTTCAAATGTGATCAACAGATCATAGCTGAGATTCTAAAAAAAATCCCATATTTCCTGCACTATGTAGAACAACAACTGATATCCCTGAAATTTATATTCAACAATTTTGGAACACTATCCATGTGATAGATGAAACCAAACCACCAATCCTTGAAGTGACAGTGTACAGGAACACCACTACACTTACTTCTGAGTCACTTCGCACTGTGCTGCACTTACCAGCTGCCAATGCTAAAGGTCTTGATGGATTTGAAGTATTGTTTGGTTCAGAATAGCTAGTAGAATTCTTCAAAGATCTTGGTTTTGAAACAGAGGTAAAGAACATCCGCCTCTCATCTGATTTCAAAAGAAATTATCTACCAAGGAGATGGGCTACGCTCTTCTTTATTCTTAATCGTTTCCTGACTGGGAAAGAAGCTGGAATTGATATTGGAATACTATCCATGTGGTAGATGAAACCAAATCACCAATCCTTGAAGTGACAATGTACAAGTACATCACTACACTTACTTCTGAGTCACTTCACACTGTACTGCACTTACCAGCTGCCAATGCTAATGGTCTTTATGGATTTGAAGTATTGTCTGGTTCAGAATAGCTGGTAGAATTCTTTGAAGATCTTGGTTTGACACATAGGCAAAGAACATCCGCCTCACATCTGATTTCAAAAGAGAGTATCTACCAGGGAGATGCGCTACACTATTCTTTATTCTTAATCGTTGCGGACTAGGAAAGAAGTCGGAATTGATTACGCGATTTACGGTTTATCAGATATTATACGGTGTCGTAAATGGATGCCATTTTGACTATGATTCCATCATCTGGTAGAACTAGTTGAAATGATACATAACAAACCAAATATGGTGACGAAGAAGAAGGGTTCCCACATTCCTTTTGTTAGATTCATCAAGATATTAATTTAAATCATGATGAAATCTAACAAACTATCAGCAAGACATGTTACAAGAAGGGTTAAAGATAACATTGTGAAGAACTTGCAACCTGTTGCAGATGCAACAAAGAAGCCAATGACGGCTATCCTACAGGAATAGCTAAATATTGCAGATAAGGAGTCAAAGGCTTACAAGGAATACATAGGACTAGTCAACACTTCTATGGAAAGCTCAAAACCAAGCAGACCTGCCCCTGAAGCTCATAGGAACTTAGAAACTAGCACCAAACTAGGAACTCGTGAGGGTAGAAAGAAAAAAAAGATGATAAAGGTGGTCAGAGGTTGAAGTGAATCCACAAGCTTGTTGATGAAGTGGATTTGGGGGATGACAAGGAAATTGATTCAGATGAAGAGCTTAACAAGAGTGTAGAAATGTTTGAAATGATAAGAGCCGACGCAGAACTAGAAGCCAGTAGGTATAATAAGGATGTATAGTAGGGCAAGGAAGCTAAGAAGCGGGATAAGGATGATTCAAAGAAAACTGAGTCGGATCATTACAATGATGACGACCAGAATGATGGTGATGGTAAGGATGGCGGAGGAACAACCATTAGGATGAAGACTAGCAAGGAGGATAGGTTAAAATCCGACACAAGTAGTATCACTAAGATATCTGAGAATACAAATCTCCTTAATCTAGGTTCATCTCCAAGCCTAAGCATGGGCTTCAGACCAAGTGTAGTGGATTCTTAAGCGGGATCTTCACGAGGATTACATGCTAAAAGAAAATGTGAACAAATCAAACTAATCCTTTGTCATGAGTTGACACAGCAACTAGTTTTCCATCGAACCTCTATGTGAGTCTGACTCAAAACCGATTACCCAGGATGTTCCACCACCACCATCAACAACAACAACAGTTACAACAACACCCATCCAACCAAAGGCAACACCAAATAAAGAAAATAAACAAATACCAACATCATTTACACCACCAACTGCATCTAAGAAATCAACAGATCAACCTCTAAAGTTTTTAACTGAAGGTTATCTGAAGAAAACAGTGGAAGGGTTGTCAAGGGACTTTAATGAGCGATTTCAAGCTGAAGAGCGTCATAGAAAACATGCAGCAGTTGAAATCTTAGAAGATGAAAAGTTATCATATAATCAACTCAGAGCAATGATGATGAACAGATTCATGGAAAACCCTCATCTACAACAACAACAACAACCTAATTTAATCCATTCCCTAATAGAACCATCTAAATCACGATTAGACTCAATACTTCATAATGAATTAACCAGCATGAAGCAACAATGACACAAACAAAGTCCAAACTTGTTGAAGTCATTGCACAGCTTAATATAGAGTCTTTTCATTGGAACAAACCTACAAAGGTCAGTCTCGAAAACGCCGTCAGGATGATCCAGAATAGGATGATCCTGAGGTGTAGAGATGTCCCAAGAGATCCAAGAAAATCAAACATACTTCTTCCATAACATCAAGAGAAAGATCATCAAACCCTACACCAAAGCAAGCATGCTTCAGGATCCAAACCTACTGATGCATCAAAAGATCAGATCAAAACTGCTACAGCCGAGTCTAGTGGTAAGAGAATTGAAGAAGAAGTGATTATGGCTAATTCATAGATGGGGAATAAACGTAAAGATGCAGAAATGTGTAAGTCAGGAGATAAGGATGAACAAACTGACAAACTAACGATTGAAAAGCCTGAGGGAGTATCAACTTCACATTTTCATACCTCTGAGGTCTTTGAGTTACGTAAGTGACGATGAATATGCGAAGATATTGATGGATGCAAGAATCATAAATGTTCACGAGAGCGAACTAGTCAAGAAAACCATCACAACAAACGACCCATTACCAACGCACCCTCTACTCAAATTTCCCAAACCAACATCGTATGAAAACTACGATTTACACTACCTTATATCTGGTCATGATAAGTATCGTCCATCAATCTCTAGAAGTCCAATGTAAGAGAGATGTGATGAAAGGTTTTTGGAGGAAGGTATTCATCATAAGAAGTTTGTATACACTGAGTTTGGACAAGATGGATACACAAGCTTATGAGGGTATAACCGGAATGTATGAAGCTGCTCAAAGATTCTTCATAAACATACACAGGAATGATGTATCTCGTCATGTGTAACATATTGGATTTCATAAACACATCACATAACACTATGTAGGGTCGAATGGTATGTAGTTCTAAAGAGAGAAAGTGGAAGATGGGAGCCTTTCTAGAGAGAGAAAGTAAACAAAATAATGATATTTATAGTTACATACTAAACGTCCTCCTTTGGACTGTGGATCAGGCATACAGTGGGTAAAGACCCGTCCTTCCTCCACGATGTTACACTAAGCTAAACTAAGCTAATAACTAACTAATAAACTACTAAATAACGATATGTCTATGAGCTAACATATGCTAGACTATAGATGGGGTGACCGACACTTCACTGTGGAATTTCCAATTCCTAACAATCTCCTCCTAAGGGAGGTCACCCCATGATTTACATATTGAATCCTAGCAATCTATTCTTGACTTCGTTCTTAAGCTCGTAGACTTTAATTCTTCAAATTTTGCAATCTTTATGCTTTAGCAGTGATTTCTTCAAAGTCCGATTGCTTTGTACTTTTACAGTGGAGGTCTTTTTGCTGATCCACGATTGGTGATTCTTTAAGCCAGGTTAGAGATCATCAGCCACAGCAAATCCATTGTAGTATCGCCATTATGTGAAGTTGTGACTTTCAGACCGACATGCTCACATTTTGGATCATGATATCTTTTCATCAGAGTAGCGGAAGCTTTTACTGGTTTAAGATATTTGCGGAGCAGAAGCGTAGCATAGTATAAAAATATCTCGAGCAGTTATGTAGATAAGCACTAGTCATGATTTCTTAAAATTAAGTGTGGATCTTTGTGAGCATTCGGCTTAGGATTGACTTCTCAATTCGATCACCGCAACCGTCAAATGTACCGCAAACAACGATTAGCAATAAAACCCACGAAAGTGTCTTTGATCACTTTCATTGAATTGAGGTACACGCCCACGGTTCCCGTTGATCGATACAAGTCTTGCACGTGATCGGTATAATTCGAAGAATCTCCTTGACAGGGTTTCGCAGCTTGTTCTAGTCATTCTCAAATTGGAACGTCTCAAAGAAGACAACACGGAGTGAGTGAACCAACGAATTGAGATTCACTGATTGATGAAGAATTGATTTGAAAAACAATCGCGTATTACTTAAAAGAAAGAGTTTTGCAATACAACGAAGGTTTTATGAGAAAGCTCAATTTTCAGTCAAAAATACTTTTTGTATTTGAAAAGAGTACACATTCGACATGCTAAAGAAAAGAAGAGATTCGCACATCAAACGATTTTTCCAAAAGTATTTTTTCAATCAGAGATACTTTTTGAATTTGAAAATGAATACACATTCGATGTGCTAGAGAAAAGAAGATTTGCACATCGAACGGTTTTTCCAAAAGTATTTGTCAATTCATTTCCTGGACCAAGGTTGATTCACGAGTGAATCGCCCCATCGTTTCTATCCAGTTGTCACAAGTTTGATCTTTAGAAAAGATCTCACATGTCACCCACCAATAGCGTGTTTGATGTTGGCTCTAGAAGGATTTCCATCTTCATCGTGAATATTTAACATATCACTCGGATGTTCTGGCAATACCACAAGGATAATGCGTAGGTGATGTGCCCGGTTGGTGCAAGTTTTAAATTTATAAAGGTGAATTACCAATATTACCAATAACACATACGAGCAAGTATACTCGTCCGTTATAGCAAGATTATGAAGGTAAGTCGGGATGGATTCATAGGATTTGAGTGAATCTAAGCACAAGTTTGAATTAACGGAGTCTATCCAAAATATATAACAAAGCAAATAGATATAATGAAATTCGATGATTAAAAACTACACTTGCTTAAACTAGTTTCATATCATAGATTAATGTGATTGTGTTAACCTCTTAACATGTTGGTTATGATAATTAGTTTGAAGACTAATCTATTGTTCTTACAAGTTAAACCTTCGTCAAGATTTTAGTTTATAAAAACAAGCATTAAGTTTAACCAATCAATTCAAGATCAATTCAAGTTTCATAAGTCTACATACATAAACTTAAACACAAAAACGTCCACTTGTTCATCAAATTGCTTAAGAAATGGTCAATACAAAAGGTAACCGATCATAGACAAAAGGCTACAATTGATTCTCAACAACTAATCTTACGACCATTTAGATGTTTCCAACCAATCCAATTTGATAATCAAAAAGCGTTTCTATTACAACCACACCTTAGTTCCTTTGTGTAATCAAGAATAATGGGTAAAAACAATCATCCATAGACAAAATGATTATGACTAGTTGAATAACACGAAATTCTTTCGACCCCAACGATTACTATCAATTAGCCAAACTTGATTAACAAATGTCACTATGAAACTTTAGCACAATTGGATCTTAGAATCAACTTGAAATTGAATTAAAACATGTTAACACAACCACTAACTAATCATATGATAATCAACATCATTTAAGCAAGTGCATAAAGAAACTAGCCACTCATAGCAAACATAAACATAAACTCGGAACTTTGAACATTAGAAAACATGATTAAAGGTCTTAATGCTTGGAATAAGATTACAAATGGTGTAGTAATGATTCCCAAAGGATTGAGGATGACTTCTTGATGGTTTGACCTCCAAATGATGACTTCTTGGACCTCCAAAGTTTCTTGGAATTTTATGAACGAATTTAGGCTTTAAGAGAGAGTAGTGGTGGTAAGATAGGTGTGAGAGAAGATCTCTCAAGTTGTGGTGTGTGAAATGAGGTTGCAAAGGCCTCTATTTATACTACTTCAAGGCTAGGGGTTATAAATGCATTTCTTGGTCACCAAGGAGCTTGGAAGGGACTAGAAGACATGTAGGAAGGACTAGAATCGTTTGGAATAAGTTTGGAACCTTAGTAATGGAAAATGGTCGAACAGACCTCCAACCGGATCCGGTTGAGCTCCAACCAAATCGGTTGGTCTTGCTGACTAGTCTTCAACCGGATCGGTTGCGGGTCTTGACCGATCGGTTGGAGCAAAATCACAAAAGTCATAAATGGCAATGTTGTAGATCTTTCTCTTAGCTTTCCGTGGCCGCGAACAGGGGGTCAAACGGAGTCCGTATGCAAAAGTTATGGCCAAAATGGTGAAGGTTTGTCAGGAACAACGAGTCTTCCAATATATCTTCGTTTAAGCTTCTTTTCTTCATTTCTTTCTCGTTTTCCTTCTTGAACTTTATTCTTGAGTCTTTGGACCACTAACTTGATGACTTTATCTTCTCAAATATACTCCACAAGTCTTGCTTTGGTGGAATTCTTCATATATGGAGAAATCTTCATATTTTACTTCTTTTCCGTCTTTTTCTCCACTTTCTTGTACTTGGCTACAAATGAACTAGCAAACGACTTTGATACGATTAAGCAACAAAAGCATATGATTATAACCAAATAACATACATAAAAACACGGATAACGCTACTAAAACATGCACAATTTGAGCGTTATCAAATTCCCCACACTTAAACTTTGCTTGCCCTCAAGCAAATCTAGGAAAAACATCCATTGGTACAAGATCGTGATTATGAAAATGTGATGCAAATCAACCAAGTATAAATACGAGAGAGGATTCATCAATTATGCTTTATAAAGGTGAAACATCAAGATGTTTGACAATATCCAATGATTTGCTTGCATGATTAACATTTGAACACCTCACGAAAAGGACGAAATATAATTCACTCAATCACTCGGTTTAGTGGAGTAACAAGATAAATCACACTCATTGCTCACCATGATTAGATTATTACCATAAGCTTGTACAAGAAACAAAACTCCACCGACGTGGCGTGAGCACCAAGTAAAAACATCTAATGAGGGCTTTTATTCGGGTTATAATGATAGGCTTCGGGTGAAGGGTATGGATAAGGCATGGGAATGTTATGAAATTGGTGTTAAAATAAAAATGAAATCAAGTCTAATACCCATGTTGCTAGCTACCAAACATTCCATTAACCATATAAATGATTATAGCTTCAATTTCTTCTTTTCCACTTTCCACAGCTTTTTGCTTTGCCATGACAATTGTTCTTGATCATAGCTCATTGGCTTTTTTTTTTTTTTTTTTTTGAACATAACATAACATATGGCTCAATCAATCTCATAGGATGTGGTACTCATAATCATTTGAACAATCTTCACTTTCCGGTAACTAGCAACCAACCGTTTAGACATTGATGAGGATAGGCTAAGGTTTAAAGTGTAAAATCTTTTGTATTTTCGGGTGAAGCAAAATGAAAAGGATGGCTCGAAGGTGTAACTAGGGTATCTAGTGCTAAAATAGAGCACTACAAATGGGTCCATGTGGGTGGTTAACTAACCAATGTGGCTAGCTAATAAATCATTAGATGTAAAATGGAAGGCCATTTGGGTTAAATCCTAAGGTGCCTCTTTATCACACGAATTCACTTATATCGCACGAATGCAATCTCATGCGATCCGGTAATGATTTAAAAGCACAAGTTCTAGAATAAATAAAATCACCAACACTCATAGCAAAAGATCCAAGCATAAAAGATGTATGCTAATAAGAAATAGGCTCAAATCCTCACAATTTAGTGGAAAGGGTATAATATGTGCTAGCAAATGTTTATCGATCCCGAATGGATTGCAATAGTAATCGAACACATCTCGAAGTTTCAAATATTACCGGTTTACCGATTGGAATGATCTAGTTATTCTAATAGATAATCCTAAAATTGTGAAAACAACTAGATCACAAGGGCAAACAAAATTTTAAATTTAAGCATGAAAACTCTAATTTTCCTATTCACCCCCCACACACTTAAGTTAAACATTGTCCTTAATGAAAAACGAACTTCAAAGTATAGAAATAGGAAAATAGAGATGAAACCAGATATGTCAACGAGTTTATCGACTTAAAATTCTTTCTTCATTCACAGCGTCCACCGGAGAAATCATCACCGCACATAATCTTATAAACAAACAAAGGTTTTATTAAAGGATGGCACCCCACACTTAAGTTCAACCGAAGGTTTAAACTTTGGGGAGTGACCACGAAAATCAAATCAAACACACGGGTTGCCTCTCGAGAAGCGCTTGTTTTATTACCGAGTCATCACCGACTAGAATCTTCCCGGGTTAGGATACTTTGACCATACGGTTCAAATGGGAAATTTCACTCTTAAATGTTGAGGGTATGGGATCTTTGGTTTGTACTCCACAATGGATGGGAATACATTTGATTCTTTTGGTTTGACCATGGTACGATCTCTTTTCGTTATTTGAACGTTTGGTCAATTTCATTAGAAAAGAGGACGGTGGCGGATCTTTTGATTTTTCTGAGGATCATCGGACTTTCCACTCCCAATGAATATTGCATCCACATTCTCAAGGTGAGTTAAAGGAGGTGGCTTAGTCCTACCGTTTTGATTTAAAAACCTGGATTTTGTTGTTCGAGACCATTTGTCTATCTTTCTTTCCAGTTCTCCATTCCGCTTGTCACCGATTTTGTTGAACTTCTCATCATCAACATGATTGTGTTCGGGACCTTTTAATTGCGTCATTGGGATATGCATGGTGCAATCCTCAAGAAAAGGTAACACGGTTGGTGAGTTAGACATGATTTGGTTCTGATTTGGCGTGGTTGGAATGTGCTCGGTCTCGTCCTCTTGATAAATTCATCCTCACCCTTATCGTTCTCGTATTGAATTGAGGTTGGTTTGTAGACAAATTCATGTCTCGAGTTGGAATCGTGGTGTAAGGAAGAGATTCAACGTGATGGACTTCTGCTCCTTACTTAATCGTTCTATCCTCCTCTCCAAGTCTTGGCTTATCGCTTGTTGGTTCCTTCTTCCTTGATCGACTTTATGTTCCAATTCAACCAACAGTTCGTCATATTCTCATTGGCTTTTGTTTGTTGGCCATCCATTTTCTCATCATCTCCTCCGGTGAGGTTTTAGGTGTATTGAAATGTTGTGATGGATGAGGTATTGTATTCCATGACCGATATCGAGGATATGTATGGGTTGGGTTGTGATATGGATAGAGTGCAATTTACGGAATTTTGGTGGTGATATCCTCCGTGATATCCTTCATGTTGGACTAGGTTCGCTTCCATGGGATCACACATCGGTGTGTCATCCTCAGCATCATAGTTTGAAGCGTGGTGACTATTTCGCAGTTCCATCATCTCCCTCCGTATGCTTATGAATTGGGTATCGATGTTTGTGGAGAGAGCTTCCAATTTCTCGATCAATGAGGCATGATCGGTATTGACGTTGCTTCCACCGGCGGAAACAACGATATTCGGATTGGAATCGTTCGAGAAATTACTACTTGTGAAGATAGCGTTGACATACTCGTTTCTTGTTTGTGGTGGATGGTACGTCTTATCATTTGATGGTTTTGGGTTGGATTGAGTATTACTTGGCAATGAACCAGATGGTCTATAGGAATGTTGGTCAGAAAATCTGCCAAACTTGTTTTCAAGATCTTGGATAGATGCTTGATGATTTTTCCGTCCTTGCTCAACTTTGGCTTTGAGATTGAAAAATTGATTTTGATAAAATCATTTATGGATTTTTGAGCACCACGAATTCTCTCATGGTTTTCTCAAATTCAGTTTCTTTCATCTTTTGTCGGGATTTTGTGGTGGTGGATCGTTAGTTCGTGGTTGAGAATCACTACCGTCATCCCTTGGTCGGCGATCTTGCCAATTTCGAATTTCGACCGTAATAATTACTACGATATCCTCCTCCACGGTATCCTCCTTGATCATAACTCGCTTCTCCTTCCTTCGGTCCACCCATAGGTTTATCGTCGCACTTCGGACGATGGATGATTTCCTCCACAATTGTTGCATCCGTCTCGCATTTCCTTCATTTCATCTTTGATATCTTTGTATCATGAGTCGATTTTTGAGGTTAACGCCCATCTTCTCCATGAGTTTTGAGGTATCGGTGTTTTCGACAAAAGCAACGGTTTTTCGGAGAGGTTTAGTTTGGAATCTTTGGACCAATCAAGTTTGAGAAGTACTCGATCTTGAGCAATTGATGTGCATCGTTGGGAGTCTTATAGAGAAAATTCCTCCGACATCAAGGATGCCTTGAGAGATTTCATCTAGTCCATGGTAAAAGATTTGGATAATGGTTCATTTGATAGCCCATGTCCATGACAACTACGAAGCAAATCTTTCATTCGGCCAAGCTTCGACAAGTGATTCGTTTGGATTTTGGTTAAAGCACGAATTTCTCCCATTAATCGGTCAAACATGGCGGTGGAAAGAATCGGCTCACAAAAGCTTGCCTCATCTCCTCCCAAGTATTGATGATTCCCGGGTTAATTCATTGTACCATATTTTAGCATCTCCGTGAGTGATGATGGGAAAAGTTTGAGTTTAATGGCATTGACATCGGTGTCGCCATAACGAAACATGCCGCAAATTTCGATGAATTCGCAATGTGCTTATCGGATCGACCCGCGAATCGCCATCGAATTGTCGATCTTTGATCATAGAAAGGTGGTGTCCCTTCACGGTGAAGTTGTCACCAAGGTTAATAGCAACAATAGCACTTTCGGGGTTGGTGCTACGGTTCGTTGGTTCCCACATAGGTTGATCGTCCGCCATGGGAAAAGGTAAATTGGTGAAAGGATTGTAAACAACTTTGGCTTCAATGAGGTTATCAATCGGTGGGTTTGGTACTCTTGGTACACGATTTTCTAATGGTATGAAACGTGTTCTCCTTCTTCTTCGAATCAAGCGTTCGGGGTTGGTAAGAGGTGAAATTGGTTCTATTCTCACGCCGAGTGTTCATACAATGTCCTAGAGAATCCAGCAATATCTAAACACACGGACAAGCAACGAAACAGTTTTATGGGTCGAGTAGTAACCGGATCGGTTGCGGGATGCGACCGATCGGTTAGACCAGTGAGTTATGGGACAAATCAGAACCGATTCGGTTGAGGGCAACCGTTAAGGTTTCAAATTTTTTTTTTTTTTTTTGGGTGAATCGACTTTGGGAAATTCAAAACTTGTTGAAACACAATCAAATCCCGTGGCGCCAAAACTTGATGTGCCCGGTTGGTGCAAGTTTTAAATTTATAAAGGTGAATTACCAATATTACCAATAACACATACGAGCAAGTATACTCGTCCGTTATAGCAAGATTATGAAGGTAAGTCGGGATCGATTCGTAGGATTTGAGTGAATCTAAGCACAAGTTTGAATTAACGGAGTCTATCCAAAACATATAACAAAGCAAATAGATATAATGAAATTCATATGATTAAAAACTACACTTGCTTAAACTAGTTTCATATCATAGATTAATGTGATTGTGTTAACCTCTTAACATGTTGGTTATGATAATTAGTTTGAAGACTAATCTATTGTTCTTACAAGTTAAACCTTCACAAGATTTTAGTTTATAAAAACAAGCATTAAGTTTAACCAATCAATTCAAGATCAATTCAAGTTTCATAAGTCTACATACATAAACTTAAACACAAAACGCGTCACTTGTTCATCAAATTGCTTAAGAAATGGTCAATACAAAGGTAACCGATCATAGACAAAAGGCTACAATTGATTCTCAACAACTAATCTTACGACCATTTAGATGTTTCCAACCAATCCAATTTGATAATCAAAAGCGTTTCTATTACAACCACACCTTAGTTCCTTTGTGTAATCAAGAATAATGGGTAAAACAATCATCCATAGACAAAATGATTATGACTAGTTGAATAACACGAAGTTCTTTCGACCCCAACGATTACTATCAATTAGCCAAACTTGATTAACAAATGTCACTATGAAACTTTAGCACAATTGGATCTTAGAATCAACTTGAAATTGAATTAAAACATGTTAACACAACCACTAACTAATCATATGATAATCAACATCATTTAAGCAAGTGCATAAAGAAACTAGCCACTCATAGCAAACATAAACATAAACTCGTAACTTTGAACATTAGAAAACATGATTAAATGTCTTACAATGCTTGGAATAAGATTACAAATGGTGTAGTAATGATTCCCAAAGGATTGAGGATGACTTCTTGATGGTTTGACCTCCAAATGATGACTTCTTGGACCTCCAAAGTTTCTTGGAATTTTATGAACGAATTTAGGCTTTAAGAGAGAGTAGTGGTGGTAAGATAGGTGTGAGAGAAGATCTCTCAAGTTGTGGTGTGTGAAATGAGGTTGCAAAGGCCTCTATTTATACTACTTCCAAGGCTAGGGGTTATAAATGCATTTCTTGGTCACCAAGGAGCTTGGAAGGGACTAGAAGACATGTAGGAAGGGACTAGAATCGTTTGGAATAAGTTTCGAACCTTAGTAATGGAAAAATGGCTGAAACAGGACCTCCAACCGGATCCGGTTGAGCTCCAACCAAATCGGTTGGTCTTGCTGACTAGTCTCCAACCGGATCGGTTGCGGGTCTCGACCGATCGGTTGGAGCAAAATCACAAAAAGTCATAATCGTCAAAGTTCTAGATCTTTCTCTTAGGTTTCCGTGGCCGCGAACGGGGGGTCAAACGGAGTCCGTATGCAAAAGTTATGGCCAAAATGGTGAAGGTGTGTCGGGAACAACGAGTCTTCCAATATATCTTCGTTTAAGCTTCTTTTCTTCATTTCTTTCTCGTTTTCCTTCTTGAACTTTATTCTTGAGTCTTTGGACCACTAACTTGATGACTTTATCTTCTCGAATATACTCCACAAGTCTTGCTTTGGTCGGGAATTCTTCATATATGGAGAAATCTTCGTATTTTACTTCTTTTTCCGTCTTTTTCTCCACTTTCTTGTACTTGGCTACAAATGAACTAGCAAACGCACTTTGATACGATTAAGAAACAAAAGCATATGATTATAACCAAATAACATACATAAAAACACGGATAACGCTACTAAAAACATGCACAATTTGAGCGTTATCAGTAGGACTCTTAATATATTCATACTTTCCACATTGTGTGAAACAGCAAGTCTTCATTAATTATGTGTCCTAATGAGATATTGTGGATGATCTCTTGGCTCTAGACTCAATTGTGCACATTTGTTTCGTATGCCGGAGACTAGGAAGAGGGTCTCCTTCTTCAATATCAACAATCTCTAAGAGAAAATTGATAGATTATGTAGGTTCCCATGAGAATGAAACAAGCCCTTTTAAGAGGAACTTGAGTAGCTTGGGAAGCTTAGTGCGGTCGTCCTTTGGGTCCATGACGTCTTGTCTTCAATACCGGCATTACCTTGGTAACCACCAAGAGCATATGTATTGAACCTGTTTACGCCTAAGGTTAAATTAATGGAGGGCTATTTCTTTTCACCCTTTTCACATTCAATTCTTTTCATTTTTCAACCCCTTCATGCTTACCGAGACTTCATTACTAGAACCTTGTTGGGTTTATTCTAATTCTAGCTCTTTCTCGCCGGCACTCTTCCCATATTCTCATTTTCTCCTTTTCTCAATATACCTAAGGACTTCTACACTATCTAGTGGATTGTCCTGGGTAGATCCCTCCGATTCAAGCGGGATCGTGGAACGAATACCTAACCTAACCATCCTTATAACACCATGCATAAAGTAAATTGGTCGGTCTATTGGTATTGTTCTTTCCTTCATGAAACCAATTGAAAAATAATTTGGAAAATCAATCAAGGTACTTGTGATATAATATCAAAGCATTTTGTACCTTAATTGTTTTTGATCATTTAGAAATGCTCCCCCTCAACATGTGCATATGATTTTGAAATTGTTTAGCACATGGAGGCAAGATTTCTTTCAAACAAATTCTAGATCACAATTTCCTTAGAAAAGGCCATTTGAATTTCTTTGGTAAATTCTCCCCCTCAATATGTGCGTTGGTTATATGAAATCTTTTAACACATAGAGGAAAGAGTTCTTAGAAGTACTTTCACGATCACACTGCCATATAGAAAACCATTTGCTCCCCCTCAATATTTGCATCGATATACGAAAGAGTTTAGCACATATTAGAGTGTTAGGAATTGGAAATTCCATGAGGAAGTGTCAGTCACCCCAATTATAGTCTAGCATAAGTTAGCTCGTAGACATATCGTTATTTACTGTTTATTAGTTTAGTTGTTAGCTTAGTGCAACACCGTGGAGGAAGTACGGGTCTTTACACACTGTATGCCTGATCCACAGTCCGTCAGGAGGACGTAGTGTCTGTTAGTATAAATACCCCTTCCAAGGACGGAGGACGTAGTGTCTGTTAGTATAAATACCCCTTCCATCCTTGGAAGGGGCAGTTCTTTTTCTTAATCTAACCTTTCCTTTTTGTTTATCTCTCTAGAATCACCCTCTCCTCTCTTCATCTCTCTAAAACCATGGCATACTTGATTCATCACCATCCAAGGCCACCCGAATCATCAAACACAATATATGTATGATCCTACAAATGGTACCAGAGCCAAGGTTTTTGTGTTTTGATGATTTATTGTGGCAAGAATCTTGTTTAAACTGATTTTATATCATTTTTTTGTCGGATATTTTTGTTTTCCATACTTTTTGCGATATCAGTTTTTATACAAGTTTTCATGTATTCTTTATTGGTCCAAAAAGTCTCTTCTTTATTCTTGTATACAATCTGTCTTGTGTCCTATATTGGTCCAAACAGATATATCTTTTTAGACTTTTTGTCACCATATCCGTGAAACTTGTGTGGTCTTTCTTGTGGTCAAAATGGGTTAAATGTAAAGATGTTTATGCTGTTTTTCTGGGTAAGTTTGAAGCTGGACAAAATTTTGGTCGGAATCTCGCCGGAAAAATGGTCAAAGGGTCAAAACCCTAGTTTTACGCCTAAGGATCCTTCTTCAGAATTATTTACGCATAACTGTGAAGTTATGCGTAAGAAAAGTTACGCGTATGTTTTTACGCATAAGCCTTGGCTTACGTGTAAGAATCTGGGTTTACGCATAAGAAAAGAATGTTACGCGTATGGTTACGCATAAACTTGACCAGGTTTACGCATAAGTCAAAAGTCTTTACGCATAAGCTAATAGGCTTACGCATAAGGAAAATGAAGATGAAGTTACACATAAGGAAGTGTTTACGCGTAAGCAATGGGTTTACACGTAAGAAAACTGTTTGTTTCGAGCTGAAAAAGAAAAAACTTAAGCGTACACTTTACTGATAAAATGACCCACGAGCACAAACCAATATATACCAAGGACTCATTCGACTTCAGTTTCAATATTTCATCATCAGTCCATGACATACTTGTAATGAAATCGTAATGTCAAGAAGCTATAAACCAGATCCGAAACCATTTGCAACAACCCTACACCACCTCAAATTTATGCTACTCTATTTCAACTTCATTAAATCTCAAAAATATAAACGATTTAACAAGAACTAGATCTCAGATTCGATTCAATATTTTTTGCAATCTTTCAAAGATTGTTTCAATTGAATCATGCTCCTCACATATCCACTTTTGAAGACTAAGCTTCAATTAATTTTCGAATCAAAAGAAAGAATATAACAAGGATGTTATATCTCTTCTTAGTTTCGTTCAAGACTAAAAACCAAAAACGAATTACAAAAACATGTTAACACCTACCCGAGACCTTTTTATAAGATCTTGAAGTCTCTTTCGTAGATTTCTTGGTTCGGATTTAAGAGCACATGATGACAAGGTTTGGATTAGGATATATTTTTGTGATTCGTGTATATGAATCTCACTCAGATTATTCGGTCATACTAAGATTGATATGGAGATTCGTTTTCGAGTATGATGTGATGTGAGCAGATTTGAGATTGGGAGATGATAGTTTTGGTAAGAGGTGAAAGAAGTGGTAGGCGTGTTTTACTTTTGAGTGATTTAGGGTTAGGTTATTGTGAGAATATTTAGGGTATCAAATCTATTATAACCGGTTAACAAATTTTGTGTGGATCGGGTTTAAGTATTTCAATTGGGTCTGGGTATTCATTTCATGTGGAATGGAATGTCAAGGTGTGTTTTGGGCTGCATTTGATGGACTTGGCATAATATAATCGGATATTAAGAATAAAATGTGTTACCCGATTTTTTTTACAAAAAAGATAAATAAAAAAAAATAAAAATTAGGGTACAAAGTTTTATTATATTTGGATAATGAGTTGTATTTTGGTCGGATAAATTTCACGGAGGGATACAAATTCACGGCTTGCGCTAAAAATTTGAAGAAATGATTACGGGGTTTTTTGTACGGTATTATTGATGCGAAATTGAAGTGACGTTATCTCCATATGTGGTCATTACTTTTAGCCGGTGAATCAAAGGAGGTTCGTTTACAGCAATTCCCATGAGATATTCGACGCCACAGAATGTCAATGATACTTCACAGTCTAAGAAAAATTGTTCAAGAATCTTCAGTGTCACTCATGCTTGTTTGAGATGTTTGCGTATGACTAGAACTTTTCGTGCAGATGGTCGTACAAGTTAATGATGCTTCAGAAACTTCGAAACTATCATGGGGGAGAAACGTGTACTACGGTCAACCTCCAGGGGGAAGTAGTATATACTACTTGACTTAGTATGGTTTGTGAAGTTGTCTACATATGGGTAATGAATTGTTGATGAACCGATGCATGTTCCCCAAAATGATATTCACGAAACCAAAGTTGTCATAACACATTCAAACTAACATTGTTTACGGTTTAGTCTTGATTTTGTAAAATTCCATGAAAGAATCTATTTCTCGGTTTAAATCATAGACTTGTAAAATCCCGTGACAATGAAAACATCCCGTTAAAGTAATGTGCATTTCGGATCTATCTTGCGGTTTATTCTTGGTTTTGTAAAATCCCTTGAAGAAACTATTTCTCGGTTTAAACCATAGAATTGTAAAATCCGTAATGATGGAACCATCCCGGAGAAAGGAAAGTGTATTTCTGCATCTTATATGATTCTGGTGCTACGGTTTCTACTTCGAAGAAGGGATAAAGGGTGTACTTCATGTATTGGGTGATTGTTTGGATTTTCTTCATGGCAGTTTGGTTATTTCAAAGTTTTACGGGGTTATGTACTTCTAACCATGGTCGGGATGAAAACCATTATCATAGTTCACTTAAAACGTCAAAGGAGGCTAGATTTGAGCTTTTAACCAGAAGATGTAACAACGGGGTTAATTCACTATTATTTATTTGGAGGTTGAAGTGAAATATCACGGGCGAGTGTACTTAGTATCTGAAGGTATCGGGGATGGTTAGATGAAGATTCTTCGAGATCCTTGTTCGAGCTTTTTCAAAAATGAAGACATGAAAATCTAGTTATTTTTTGGTGGCTTTTCCTTTTCTTTTACCACTTGGGGGAATTGGGCTCTTACCACCACAAAATAACTATCACTTTAAGGAGTTACGTTGTAGTGCTCAGTGTCACATTTAATTGTGGATTTTCAAGAGGTGATGTACGTCTTATACTTGATGATTGGTTGGATGAAGAGTATAGAGTACTTAGAGATTCAATGGAGGATGAACTCTCGGCACCTCTTTTTATTACATATGTGCAAGTTTAAGTCATGAGTTAGGGTTAGTTTACTTCAGGTTCAAATTCATCATATTGGGTTTTCTCCATCAGCTGTCACTACAAAGAGCCTACTGAATGATAATGGGATTGATAACAAGTTTGCCAACAGAGATTGAAAAGAGAGAGATTATGACGTTTGAACACAACAGTTCAAGCCTCGTACTCTAAAGAAAAGAAAAGTGTGCGTTTGATGCGCTTTATCTTGAAGAAGAGAAATCTTCTTATGACGTTTGAACACAACAGCTTCAAGCCTCGTACCCTAAAGAAAAGAAAAGTGTACGTTTCAGTGTGCTTTATCTTCTAAAGAAGAGAAATCTTATTATGACGTTTGAACACAACAGTTCAAGCCTCGTACTCTAAAGAAAAGAAAAGTATACGCTTCAGTGCGCATTATCTTCTGAAGAAGAGAAATCTTATCTATTATGACCATTCTCATCAACAACCTTCATGCTTCTTCCATGCTTGCTCAGTCATCAAGTGGATCTTCTTCTCATGTTTTTCCTCAATGGTGATCTACTTACCGTTGATTGTCTTTCTATTTTCATTGGCTCAATTAAAATGGCGATGGCGACATCATATGCAATTCTTGCGGGGGAGAAGTGGAAATAGACTACACATGGATGATTTCACTTGTTTAATCAAGAATGGTAACTTCGTATGCAATTCTTGAGGGGGAGAAGAAGTATGAATTTACTGTAGGTTGGTTGATATCTGAGAATATATGGTCATACGGCTCCTAACTCATGTAAGAGCCGAGCTTCTTCTTATCGGGTCATCTTTACATGGATTTTCTTCTTAGAGCCGTTGGTTGACATCTTCACACGGATTGTTGAGCTTAATGACAAAGTGCTTCCAGTTGCGGGGCTGATTTCCTTGATGAACATCTTTCTGTTCTTGTTTGATTGGGAGGGATTTGAAATAAGGGTATTTGCTATTTACAAGTTAACGGGAATGCATTTGGTGTGAAGAAGATGTTAACTGTCTATTTCCCCATTCGGACAATCTTGAAGAAGGTCGAGTCTACAGTCGGTTCTACATATTCTGCTACATGTTAGAAGACTAATGACGAGTTGCATTTAACGATCTAAAGACTTCTTCTTAATCCAAGTATTCATCATAAAGATTGTCATCTTAGGGGAGAGCACTAATTGGGGGAGAGTGAAAAGTCAGATTTAATCCCCAATTACAATTGCTCATGTTCTTCATCAAGTTGATTCTCACAAAGATTTAAAGTGTTCTTCTCAAAAGATTTCAAGTATCTGTGCTTATAATATGTTGCTGATTCTGAAGTATCAAAACCAGCAAGGGGGAAGGAGATACACATCTAAAACACAAAGCGAGTAAACTTGATGAACTTAATACTTCTAAGTGATTGAAGATATCCCGGGAAGACAAAGGTCATTACCGCAGAGACTCAATGTTTATCTCATGGCGTTTAGTGTTCTTATTCCATCTATGCGGGGGAAGAGATGGAAGAGTTAGTTTCTGAAGATAAAAGAGGTACACAAGTGTGTGATGATTTCGATGCTATTGCAATCATCAAGGGAGAGAGATTGTGTACATTGGGGATGCTCAGTTGTTTCACTTGAGGGCTTAATCAGTGATTCTGAGATATAATCACTTATTCCGGAGTTGACATCCATAGAGATAATCAGTGATTCGTCATGCTTCTTCAATTTTATCGGTTATTCTCTCTTTGGGCATTCGGGTACTTTGGGTTCGTGAACTTCATACACTTTCTTCGGGGAGAGAAAAGTATACATCGGGGTTATTCTTTGGCTATCGGACTTAACTGCTACTTTGATGGTATAAGTTTCTCTCGTTGGTATATGTGTATTCGGGTTCGTGAGCTCTAGTCTAAGAGACCGACTGCATCAATTCATCTACTTGGGGGAAGTGGTCTCTTGACAACTTTTTGGTATGGATCACTTCTGACTTCAGTTGAAAAGAAATATGAGAAGATTCAATCATGTGTGGGATGATACGTTGCTGATCTATTTTGATGATATAACCCGAACGGAGAATCTCGATTATCGTCCTTAAAAGGAGCAACATGATTTATGATAGTGGTATGCTTCTCATGCACTGGCTAAGGCAAGCTTGAAATAGAGCTTGAATCTGCTCATCTAATGGATTTTCGGTTTGGGGAAGTCGCCAAAGTCTCTCTTTCTCAAAGGCTCATGTTCTATCTTCTATTCGGAGCCTCGGAAGCTTTGGTGGTGGAAGTTTAAGAGATGACGAATTCTATCTTCTGACGTCTTTGTTTGATATCCTTATCTCGGTACTCGTATCCTCTTCCTCTCAAACTATATCATCTACTTTATCTGTGTAAATATTTTTCTAAAACCAAATACAAAAATATAAAACCAGCAAAAAGAAAATAGAAAAATATAAAATCAACAAAAACCCATAAAAATCAGAAAATTTAAAAATACCAAAAATATGTTTTCTCAAGACATGTCTTCTGGTATCGATAACATCTACGGTCTTATAAATGTCATTCAATAATGGCACATGACCATAGATGAAGTTCGAGCAGGAGGTCTAAATATTCTTTTCAAAACATGTCTAAAATTATGGCTTACAGTTATTTCAGACTGTAACCCGCGGTTCAAAAAAATGGCTTACAGTTACTTCAGACTCTAACCCGTTCTTAAAACATGGTTTGCTATTATTTCTGATAGCAACCCGCTCTTCAAGAAAGGAAAGTGTTGCGCTAAACCAATTTTTCAAATATTTCGTGCACTTATCCTAAAACAAATTGAGGAAAGTATGTCGAAGGACTGCTGTTCCTACACAAATGTTTTTCTTTCTATAAATTCGTCAGAAAAATATTTGGTGTTTTCAAAATGGTGGAAAATGAGTTGCTTAAAAATCTATCAGATTCAGTGTTTTCGTAAAAATTTGAAAACTCAATCAATGACTTCAGCGCTTTTTAAACTTTTCAGAAAATAAGTCATTGATTGAGGGGGAGAATGTTTTCAAATTTATATCATCTAACGGACTTATCTAATTATCCTATATACTTAAATGTAAAACATGTTAACCTACGTTGAAGGACTAGGTGCCTAGTATATGATTGTTAGGATTAGATGATTAGAGTTTGATAAACACATTATTCCCATGCCTTTTATGATCTGATTCATATGTTGGATTGACTTTTATTAGTCGATTGCTGTTTGGTGATGTCGACCACCATATATTTGTATGTATGTTCACTAAAGTAAGCAGATAAGATGGTTATAAGAATTTTCCCGATCCGGATCCCACAATTGAAGATGATTGGATGCCGAAAGGAAAGGGTAACTATATCTTGGGTTGACAAATGAAGAAACGGAGCTTAATTAGATCTCTCTATGGATAGTTGGCACGATAGATGCAACTTCAGAGGTCTCACTGCATCTGCAGATGGTTTTTCTTCCAGCCTTACAGCAACAACAGAAGCAACTTCTGCACCACCTAACGTATCTTGTGCAGGGCAAGTAGTGGATGATAACATTTTTAAAACATTCTGAAAATACTGTTTTGAAAATGGAAAAATATTGGTTTTAAAAAGTAAATTGGACTTAATTTTGGAAATCACCAGACTTCATTTTATCAAAACTTAAGTCACTCAATCATCGACTACAGTCATCGATTGAGGGGGAGAGTGATTTAAAATAAAAATATTTTCAAACAATATTTCATCAATCAAGTCCGTTTGTGCAAAATATGTGGTGATCTAAAGATTTAATGTTATGTCATGGTATGATTTTCTTTAAAACTCAAAGATCTTTCAAAATGAAATTTTTGTTCTGTTCTTGTTTGATTGTGAAATTGTTTTATTTTACTAAAAGATCTCTTAAAACTATCATACCTGACACTAACAATCTTTAATGTCTAAAATTGGTCCATTTCAATCATTTTTCAAAATTAAATCAAGCCACGTCTTTCCCCAAAATTTTCTAAATGATTTAAATCAATCGGGATCCAAAATCTCAATAGGTTTGAAACTTTTGATATGGGGAGAGATCGTGATTTAAATCTCAAATCGGTTTTAAAGGGTGATTGTTTCAAAAGCACTCCTTCCTTCATGTGCCAAACGATTTCAAATACATAATGCACATGATTGTGAAGGAGCATTTAACCAAAAACCAAAAGAGTATTTAAACAAGGTCACATATTCTCCCATGTTTTCCAAACCTTATTAAATCACTTGGGATCCAAAATCTCAAAGGGTTTGATATTTTTGATCGGGAGAGAATTTGTGATTTAATATGAAATCTGATAAATGATGATCGTTTTGATTCAAAGTGCAAGTTCTCTTTAATATGTGCTAAACTCTTTCGTTTATCGATGCACATATTGAGGGGGAGCAAATAGTTTCTTAATGGCTTTTGTGATCGTGGATGTACTTCAAAAGAACTCTTTCCTCTATGTGATAAAATGATTTAAAATATCCTACGCACATATTGAGGGGGAGAATTTACCAAAGAAATTCAAATGGCTTTTTCTAAGGAAATTGTGATCAAGAAATTGTTTCAAAGAACTCTTGCCTCCATGTGCTAAACAATTTCAAGATCATATGCCCATGTTGAGGGGAAGCATTTCTAAATGATCAAAACTATTAAGGTAAAAAATGCTTTGATCTCGTATCACAAGTACCTTGATTGATTTTTCCAAATGGTTTTTCAATTGGTTTCAAGAAGAAATGAACTGTACCAAAAGACCGACCATCTTACTTTATGTATTGGAGTTATAAGGATGATAAGGTTAGATATTAGTTCCCACGATCCCGCCAGTGTCGGAGGGATCTACCCAGGGATAATCCACTAGATAGTGTAGAAGTCCTTAGGTATATTGAGAAAAGGAGAAAAGTGAGAAATGGGAAGAGTGTCGATGAGGCAGCCGAACTGGAATAAACCCAACAAGGTTCTAGTAATGAAGTCTCGGTAAGCAATGAAGGGTTGAAGAATGAAAAAGAATTGAATGTGAAAAGGGTGAAAAGAAATAGCCTCCAACAATTCAACCTTAGGGCGAAACCGGTTCAATACATATGCTCTTGGTGGTTACTTAGGTAACACTGGTATTGAAGACAAGACATCATGGACCCAGTGATGCACTACACTAAACTTCCCAAGCTACTCAAGTTCCTCTTAAAAGGACTTGTTTTATTCTCACGGGGAACCTACATAATCTATAGACTTTCTCTTAGAGATTGTTGATATTGAAGAAGGAGACCCACTCCCTAGTCTCCGGCATAGGAAACCAAATATGCACGATTGAGTCTAGAGCCAAGAGATCATCCACAATATCTCATTAGGACACAGAATTAATGAAGACTTGCTGTTTCACACAATGTGGAAAGTAAGAATATATATTAAGAGTCCTCGATTATCCTTGTGGTATTGCGTAACATCCGAGTGATATATTAAATATTCACGATGAAGATGGAAATACTTCTAGAGCCAACATCAAACAAGCTCTTGGTAGGTGACATGTGAGATCTTGCAAAAGATCAAGCTTGTGACAACCGGATAGAAACGATGGGGTGATTCAATCTTGAATCAACCTTGGTCCAGAAATGAATTGACGGATACCTTTGAAAACCGGTCGTTGTGCTTAAAAGTTCTTTCCATAGCACATCGATCGTGTATTAATGTTTCAAAATTAAAGGGTATTTATGATTGATAATTGATTTTCCATAAAACCTTCGTTGTATTGCAAAACACTTTCTATTAAGCAATACATGATTGTTTTCAAATCATTTTGTTAATCGATTAATCTTAATTATTTGATTCACTCACTCCGTGTTGTCTTCTTTGAGACGTTCGGTTTAAGAACGGCTAGAGCACCGCGAAACCACACAAGGAGATTCTTGAATTATACCGATCACAGCGAGACTTGTATCGATCAACGGGAACTGTGGTCAGTGCCTCAATTCAACGAAAGTAATAAAAGACACTTTCATGCGCTTTATTGCTAATCGTTTTATGCGTGAACACCCGACGGTTGCGGTGATCGAAATTGAGGAGTCAATCCAAAGCCGCATGCTCACAATCCACACTTAATTAAAGAAATCATGACAAGTGCCTATCTACATAACCCGGCTTAGATATTTTTATACTATGCTTCGCTTCTGCTTGCGCTAATATCTTGAACCAAAGAAAGCTTCCGCTACTCGATGAAAAGATGTCATGATCCGAAAGTGTGAGCATGTCGGTCCAAAAGTCACAACATCACATGATGGCAACACAATAAAGGGTGATCCGAGATTTATCGTGGTCGATGATCTCAATGAAAGCTCAAGATCATCATGATGTGGATCGATTCAAAGGCCTCCACTGAAAGTACAAAATATGCGGACTTTGAATAGTCATTGCTCAAGCACAAAGAATGCGGAAATTGAAGAATTAAAGTCTACGAGCTTGGAACTAAAGACAAAGAAAGAATGCTAGGATGCAAAATGTATTTCATGGGGTGACCTCCTTAGCGGGAGATTGTTAGGAATTGGAAATTCCATGAGGAAGTGTCACCACCCCAATTATAGTCTAGCATAAGTTAGCTCAGACATATCGTTATTTACTTGTTTATTAGTTTAGTTATTAGCTTAGTGCAACACCGTGGAGGAAGGACGGGTCTTTACCCATCAGATGCACGATCCACATCCGTCAGGAGGACATAGTGTCTGTAGTATAAATACCCTTCCATCCTTGGAAGGGTGGTGCCCTTTATCTAACCTTTCCTTTTTGTTTATCTCTCTAGAATCACCCTCTCCTCTCTTCATCTCTCTAAAACCATGGCATACTTGATTCATCACCATCCAAGGCCACCCGAATCATCAAACACAATATATGTATGATCCTACATAGAGAGAACTTGCACATTGAATCAAAACAATCATCTTTTATCAAATTTCATATTAAATCACAAATTCTCCCCCGATCAAAAATATCAAACCCTTTGAGATTTTGGATCCCAAGTGATTTAATACGGTTTGGAAAACATGGGAGAATATGTGGCCTTGTTTAAATACTCTTTTGGTTTTTGGTTAAATGCTCCTCCACAATCATGTGCATTCTGTATTTCAAAATCGTTTGGCACACGAAGGAAGGAGTGCTTAAGAAACAATCACCCTTTAAAACCGATTTGAGATTTAAATCACGATCTCCCAGATCAAAATTTCAAACCAATTGAGATTTTGGATCCCGATTGATTTAAATCATTTAGAAGATTTTGGGGAAAGACGTGGCATGATTTAATTTTGAAATAGACTGATAGGATCAATTTCGGACAATAAAGATTGTTAGTGTCAGGTATGATGATTTTAAGAGATCTTTAGGTAAAATAAAACAATTTCACAATCAAACAAGAACAGAAAAAAAATTCATTTTGAAAGATCTTTGAGTTTTAAAGATAATCATACCATCACATAACATTAAATCTTTGGATCACCACTTATTTTGTACAAAACGGACTTTTATGAAGAAATATCATTTGAAAATATTTAGTTTGAAATCACTCTCCCCCTCAATCTATGACCGTAGTCGTTGATTGAATGACTTATATTTTAAAAATGAAGTCCGGTGATTTTTAAAATTAATTCCAATTTATTTTCAAAACCAATATTTTTCCATTTTTCAAAACAATATTATTCAAACACTGTTTAAAAAATGGTATCATTCACTACTTTTCCTGCACAAGATACGTTAGGTGGTGTAGAAGCTGCTTTTGTTGTTGTTGTAAGGCTGGAAGAAAACCATCTGCTGAAGCATTGAGACCTTTTACGTTGCATGTTTTTATGCCAACTCTCCATAGAGGTCAAATTAAGCTCCGTTTCTTCATTTAATATGAAGAAAACCATCTGTTGATGCAGTGAGACCTCTTACGTTGCATTTTTCATGCCAACTTTCCATAGAGGTCAAATTAAGCTCCGTTTCTTCAATTGTCAACCCAAGATATAGTTACCCTTTCCTTTCGGCATCCAATCATCTACTATTGTGGGATCCGGATCGGAACATTCTTATATACCAATATACCGCATCGTTAGTGAACACACATACGATATATGGTGGTCGACATCACCCAAACAAAGAATCGACTAATAAAAGTCAATTCAACATATCAATCGGATCATGTAAAGACATGGAATAATGTGTTCATCAAACTCTAATCATCTAATCCTAACAATCATATCCTAGGCACCTAGTCCTTCAACATAGGTTAACATCATTTCGGTTAAGCATATAGGATAATTAGATAAGCTCGATAGATGATATAAATTTGAAAACATTCTCCCCCTCAATCAATGACTCTTTTTCTTGAAAAGTTTTAAAAGCGCTGAAGTCATTGATTGAGTTTTTGCAATTTTATGAAAACTTGATTCTAATTGATTTTCAAGCAACTCATTTTCCACCAATTTAGTTCAAACAAATATTTTTCTGAAGAATTTTTGAAGGAAAAATATTTGAGTAGGAACAGCAGTCCTTCGACATACTTTCCTCAATTTGTTTTAGGATAAGTGCACGAAATTTTTAGAAAATTGGTTTAGCGCAACACTTTCCTTCTTTGAAGAGCGGGTTGCTATCTGAAATAATAGCAAACCATAGTTTTAGCACGGGTTACAGTCTGAAATAACTGCAAGCCATAGTTTGAGACATGTTTAGAAAGAAATATTTACACCTCCTGCTCGAACTTCATCTAAAGTCCCGTGCCATTATTGAATGACATTTCTAAGACCGTAGATATTATCGATACCAGGAGACATCTCTTGAGAAAACAATATTTTTGGTATTTTTAAATTTTATGATTTTTATGGGTTTTTGTTGGTTTTATAAATTTCTATTTTCTTTATGTTGGTTTTATATTTTTGTAATTGGTTTTTCGATAAATATATACAAAGAGGATGATATAGTTTAAGAAGGACGATGATACGAGTACCGAGATAAGGATACCGTACAGCACTTTGTAGAAGATAGAAGTCATCGTCTCTTAAACTTTCACCACCAAAGCTTTCGGGGCTCTTGAATCGTCGTCGAACTTGAGCCTTGAAGAGATACTTTGTAGCTTCCCCAAACCGAAAAACTAAGAATAAAGACCATTTCCCAAGAAGTAGAAATGAATAAAAGCGGTCTCATTGAATGAAGCTCGGCACCGAAGAACTTGAGAACACCGAGTAACAAGTTGAAACATTGATCGTCTTAGTGGTTATCAAATGCGGAATAACTTATTAAGTCCGATCACATGAACTGTTGTGCGTCCCGATGTACACATTACTAATCGAGATTGACCAAATTGTCTATTCGAGAACAATATATCAACATCTTCATTTTACCAAGTGCATTCTAGTTATCTTCCATATAACCAATCACCCATAATGTACACAAGTACCCGGCGGAGTAGAGACAACGACATCACAAGATGGCGGTTGAATCATTGATCTTCTCTGCGGATGTCAACTCCAAATAACGATTAAGCTCGATCATGTGAAAATGTTGTGCGACCACGATGTACACATATCTCTCCCCGATGGTTGCGATCTCATCGGAATCATCATTACATTGTGTACATGAAGCACTAACCTAAGCACTTTATCATAAATCATATAGAAGATGTCGATCGGCAATATCATCTCACGTTCCAAATATTCTTCTCATATTTCTTCCTCTTGAAGGTCGATATAACACATACCAAAAGTATCCGAGACCACTTCCCCAAATGGTTGGAATAATACATCCTTCCCCCAAATAGTTAGAATAATACATCCTTCCCCCAAATAGTTGGAATAGCACACCAAAGGCTACGAGTTAAACACTGGGTTTATCTACGGTAATGACATTTGTCTTTCCCGGGATTACTTCAAAGAGAAGAAGTATTAAGTTCATCACGTGTACTGTTGTATGTTTAGATGTATGTCTCCTTCCCCTTCTTGGTTTTGATACCTCGGAATCGACAACACATTATACATACCAAATATTCTTGAAATAGAAGAACAAAAATTAGCTCAAATGAATCATGTGAGAATCAGCTCACCATGTGAAACTCTCTCGATTATCTTTATCAACCCATATGTAGACAATTTGAAGTGACCATTGTTGAAGAAAACCAGATATACCAAACTTGAACCTGAAGTCGAATTCATCACATTTTTATCTTAAGCTTGCACTTAATGATGGAAGAACGGTGTTGAGAATTTATGCTTCAAGCAAATCTCTAAGTACTCACTACTCAAACAAAGTATGAGACATTAACATCTCTTGCGATTATCCACACCGTCATAGCATGTGACATTGAGTAAAACAATTCTTCAACCAGGTCTTCAACCATCCACCCCGACAGCTGGTAACTAGATAAACCAAGTCTTCAACACAAATTCTTAAGCCCGAGCAAGTTATCAAATAAGAACACGCCTTTGTGAAAGTCAACTTCAATCTCAAATAAGTGATAATTGATTAACTCCGAAGTAATCAACTTGTGTCAAATGTCCAACACGTGAATAAACATACAATCGGGTGTATATTGACTCACTGAATGAACTGGAACAAATGATTCCTCAACATCAATGCATTCTTCCTAGAGGTATACATGTAGAGATTGATCCGGAAGATTCACCAATAATGTTTTCGAGCGGATGAGGTAGTCATTTTCCTTAATGTTCATGTGGTTGATTTATAAGCGTGCACATTGAGAGGAACAATAATCCGTGAAGATTTGGCAAAGGAATACCAAAGAGCGGATCATTATTCATGAACAATAATCCGTGAAGATTTGGTAAAGGAATACCAAAGAGCGGATCATTATTCATGAGTGCAACTGCAATATTATGATAGTCATTATCAACGCCTTGAGGAATAACTGGAGATTGGGCTTCTTGAGTAGTATGAGTTGTACTTCTTAGATGATCAACATTTGCTAGCGGTTGGAAATACTCATCAAACATATCTTGAAACAATGAATCCCAGTTATCCTTAGTAAGTGAAGCATTAGGCGTTGAAGGAGAGTCATATGACCATAATTCAAGCATCCATCAACATGTAGTATATGCACTCTTCTCCCCCTCAAAAATTGCATCCGAAGTTGCCATTTTTGATTTGAACAAGTGAATAAGAATATACACCAATGAACATAGATCCACTTGAGGGTTGAAAGAGCGTGGGAAAAACATGAAGCTTGTTGATGAAGAATGTCGATGAGAATGGTCATAACCATGAAGATTTCTCTTCTTTTGAAGATAAAGCGCCTTGAAGCGTACACCTTTCTTTTCTTTGAGGAACGGGCACGAAGTGTTATCTGCAGACGCCATAATGATGAAGTACGAGGCTGAATCGGTGAGAGCAGACGTCATAGCAGATTGAATATCAAGGTTGAGTTACTTGAACCCGTGAGTTATGAGATATCAATCCATTTGTTATCCATACTTTAAGCCATCCATGTAGTGAAGGATCGAAGTATTCAGAATCGAGTAGTGAATACCGCACTAACATTACAAGCTTGATTGCATATATATTGGTTAGTGACATTAGTATCCAAGCCCTTTGGGGTTTCACGGTCAACCTTGATTTTGCCATCGGTAAACAGCTTTCCGGTATGTATCCACCTAAGTCCAACATCCTTAAATATTCTACCAGACGGTATCCACTTATGGCAAGGTCTAGGATTGTTGATATTCTTATGCACAGTGGAAGACTTATTGGTATTCCTAGACTCCAAAGATTTAGCAGTTGGGACCCATCTAGGTGGAGTATTAGGTTTGTTTTGCTTCATGACATATTGAACCTTAGCCATGTTAGTAGTCTTAGTGGATTGTACCTTAGCATATGAATAAGGAAAATATTTCATATTCGGAAAAGACTCAGAATTTCTAGTTTCATTTTCTACATGCTTAGCATTCTTCTTCATATAACTACTCTTAGATGCAAGCCAACCCCTAGTCTTTTGAGTATTCCTAGGTAATGGTTTACTACTACTAGCAGTACCTTGAAATCTCGTGAAATTCATCACCATAGGTATTGCACCTAAAAGTTCATCTTTTCGAATCTGTGCCTTTTTCCTAGCATCTTCTAGATAATGGTTCTTCCACAAGTCATTCATATCATATGAATTCGGGTTTTAATGCTTGGTTTTGACACATTTTCGAACTAATCCTAGAGGTTTGGGAGTAGAAGTGGCTACTTGTTGAGGGTTAACAGACTAGAAGCCTTATTCTTAGGTAACTCGGTGAAGTATTTGGTTTTGACAAAACTTGTTTCTCATCAACTTGGGAGGCAAACCGTGTTTTGAAAATTTTGGTCTTTCGAGATATAAGCGCAGAGGGTCGCCTAACAACGGACCGGTTTCTAATGGGATGGCCGGTTTCCCAAGGTTGATGGTTTTGTAAACTTAGTGTTCACACTTTTCCATCTGATTTTCCTAAGCTCATTTTTAGGGCAACAATAGCGAAACTCTTTTCCGAAGTTGAGCTTTGAGTTCATCAATTTTGCTATCAAAGAGTTTGTTTGTTCCATTGACTTTGTTCTAGCTTCTTTAACAGAGTCACTTAGTTCTATGTGATGCATTCTTAATGAATCATTTTCCTTTAGTAATTTGGCCACACAAACCGCTAATTCATCATTTCTCATTTGAATATCATCAATAGCATTAACATCAGAATTACTTGTAACCAAATTACTTTTCACATGCATATTAGAAATATGTTTCTTCAAATTTTTGATAGTTGACTCTTTGTCTTGAAGTGAGCTTCAGTGTTAATTTCAAAAGTTCACGGAATTCGTGAAGTTCCGATTTTTACATGGTTTGTTAAGTTGAAAACTTTCTTCTTTACTCAGATCGCAATTTCAAGTGAAATGCAATGTTTTCAAGTTTTGAGAATTTGTTTGAAAGTTCATCAAAAGCCTTTTTATCAACCATATCATTTGTTTTGAAATTATTAGACTCGGCCTCAATCAAGGAACATTTATCGTAATCATATTCAAAGATTAAGATCGGTATGTTTAGGTACATTAGCGGATGCACTATGTTGAGCAGTTAAGGGTACCTCATCACATGACACTGTTCATTTATCATCGATATCGCATCCAAATCATGTGTAACATGAGTTCTTGAACAATTTGTTGCATCATTCTTTGTTGTCTCGTTATTCGCATTCATTGAACACCCGATTCTTCAACCGATACATTACCCAACTCATCACAACTTTCATCAACCGCACTGGACTCTCATCTATTATTTCATCTTTCCGAGTAACTTCCTCAATATACTTCTCACATTGTCCATGAGATGGATAAGTGTCTCTATGAACACGCCAATTTCCATTCCAAAGTGTCTCTTGAAAGACATTTCGGTCATGTCTTGATCATAATCGATGTGAATTCCTTCTAATGAATGACCGAAAATGTTTGAAGATCACTTGAAGTGCACCTTGGAATTATCCTTTTGAACCTTCTCTTTGTCAAGTTGTAGCTCCAATTGCTCTAGGTTTAACAAAGAAAGTTCTGTTAATGTGGATAAGTCCTAACGGAAGAGGAAATATATGTTCGTTCCATTGATGTGGGTAGAAGTAACATGGGGTGAGTGAAGTTGTTGATAAGGTTCAATCTTCCTTTGCTTTTGCATGGCATACATGCTTTGAACAAGTGCAAATCTTTCTCATTGGACTCGGAACATGAAGAACTCAAATCCTCATTGATTGATTCAATCGTCTTTAACCGATTCGATGTAGCATACATTATGATTGTTGTCCACAACATCATACAATTTAAGTACTTCGAAATCATCGATCGAGTGTAAGACATGATGTTGTTGTGTACACGGGATTTTACAAGTCTGTGATTTAGACCGAGAAATTGAATCTTTCACGGGATTTTACTAAAATCAAGACCAAACCGTAAGAGAGTGAGAAATAGGATGTAGTAAGGGAACTAGGAGATGATTTGGTGGTGAAAGATATATATGGTGTTATGGTTGAGTTTGTGATATTCCCTAATTCTTTGTATGTTAGGTTTAGAGACAAATCGCAGGAATAGACAAATCTCAGTCCTTGACAAATCGCTTTGATGACAAGTCGCTAGAGTGACAAGTTGCTAGAAAGCCAAGTCGCTGGAGGGACAAATCGCTAGAGAGACAAGTCGCTAGAGTGACAAGTCGCTAGAAAGGCAAGTCACTGGAGGGACAAATCGCTAGAGAGACAAGTCGCTAGGAAGACAAGTCGCTGGAGGGACAAATCGCTAGAGAGACAAGTCGCTAGAGTGACAAGTTGCTAGGAAGACAAGTCGCTAGAGACAAATCGCTAGACAAAAGAGTACGTCCACTACCTTGTCCTTTTTGTCGCTTTGTCTCAAAAGACAAATCGCTAAGTACTCAAGTCGCTTCCACAACAAAGGCAAGTCGCCGAAAACGTAGTGACAAGTCGCTAAGAAGAAATCTAGTCCGTGACACAAGTCGCTAGGTAGAAATGTTCTAAAACACCACTTTTCAATCCAAAAACAACCCAACCACATTGATTCAAGCCTTCCAAATCAAAACCTAAGCACTTATGATGATTCTAAACACAAAAGTACAATCAAAATTCAAACTTTAACACTAGAAATGGTCCAAATGATGCAAATACCACTAAACTCATTCAAACCCAAAAACCTTATGAAGACCACTAGAAATCCAAGAACATGAAAAATGAGTGATCAAACCATGGCTCTTGATACCAATTGTAACATATTGGATTTCATAAACACATCACATAACACTATGTAGGGTTGAATGGTATGTAGTTCTAGAGAGAGAAAGTGGAAGATGGGAGCCTTTCTAGAGAGAGAAAGTAAACAAAAGAAAGAAGGTTAGATTGAATGAAAGGTCCAACCCTCTACCTTGGGAGGTAGAGGGTATTTATAGTTACATACTAAACGTCCTCCTTGATTTGTGGATCGGGCATCGGTGGGTAAATACCGTCCTTCCTCCACGGTGTTACACTAAGCTAAACTAAGCTAATAACTAACTAATAAACTACTAAATAACGATATGTCTACGAGCTAACATATGCTAGACTATAGATGGGGTGACCGACACTTCACTGTGGAATTTCCAATTCCTAACATCATGAAGTATACACAAGTAGCCGGACTGTACACTACATCTATGTCTACTTAGTACGTTTCAGAACTGACGGCCTCATCAACTTCACAGTAAGAAGAGACAATGGTTTTGATTATGTTTTTACTGAAGCTGATTACCACAACCTCCACCCTCAAGACATTGAACACATGTACTAGCCAACGATAAGCTATCTTTATGACCAAGGAAAAGATGAAGATATTAGAGATTCATTAAGAATCTTTATGATGTCACAAGTAGATAACGTACATGTTGAAGACTTCCAAATCGGGATTGAAAGCCTTCAAAGAAAGGTTATCTCTCACCTCCTATGCGCACTTTCCCTGGCATTAACCAGCTAAACTCATAGACGTGCTTTCAAGATCCAAGCTTTGAACTTGGAATTATCTATAAGAATGACTCCAAGGAGAAGAGGTTGATGAGATTGGATGAACTAAGGAAATTCAGCTCAGGTACGCTAAGGAGGGTTTAAGAAAATGTGAGATAGTTGTTGAATCAAGATCTCCGCAAATGACTACCATTTTAAATGATGACCAAAATGTGTGGCTTGGATTATTTGCTTAGTATTTGGATGAAAGACTCAGGTTTCGAGGTATTTGAAAATTCATGGAGAAATGCACTGGATATCGAAGCTGAAGTCTACAAGATGCCTATCAACAGAAGACCTGCATGATCTACCGTTAGGGGGGATTGTTGGAACACAAAAAATGTAAATCATTAGTGATGGGACTTGTATGTAATAGATAGGGTATGTTGTACACACGTTGTGTTGTTGTGAGACCAAGTACCCTCGCAACACTTGTATAGTTGCAAGGGGGAACTTAATATGTTGTAAGGTCTCACAACATTTAGTTGTAAGGGTATAAATACCCCATACCTCATGGGTAATGAGGTGTGTGTCTATCTCATATGTCTTGCGAGACTTTCCTCGTGTTCTCTCATTTCTCACTCTAAGATAAGGTGATCACACTCACTTTCTCTATCTAGTTTATTATTAGACGTGTGATTATGGTGACAACAATTTCATCATTCTCATCTATCATTATTTGCATCATGCATATTAGCTTATTGTTAAAATAAGTTAGCTAAAAGATTGTTTATTTTGTATTTAAAGCATTGAAGATATTAATATTAAGGGGATATCATGCCTGCTTTACAAAGTATGCATGTTGACTGATTTCCTTTGAAAAAAAAGAAAAACATTTACAAAATTTTAAAATTAAGCCTCTTCATTATATCACATATATACATGTTCTTCTTATTTTACAAAGCAAAGTAGGCAATTGACTGCTTTGTAAAGGAGGCATGAACATTTTCCCTAATATTAATACATTAATAAGAATTGGGTTGCATGAATTTTGAAATCTGATGTTTGATAGAGATTAGTGACACAAATAAAAACCAACTTTTGGTGACATTTTTTATAAATTGAATGTAGGTAAAAAACAATAAATTAAAAACCTATTTTAGCATTTTCTACAAATACATTAGGTTCACACTTGTCACTTTAAATAGGTGTTTACGGACAGCACCTTTACTTACTTTCTAAGATAGGTGAAATTTTTGTTACAAAAAATGAAAATAAAATACGTATAGGTGAACACGTAATTTTTTAATGAGACATTTTTTTATTTTAGTGACACGGGGACACTTCTTTGGCTTTGTGACATTTTTTGGCTTCTGGTGACACTTTTTTAACGTGACTAAACAACATTTTAAGACTAAAAAAGGGGTGTTTCTTTTTCACTTATTGAATGGGTGCAAACTTTTATTTCATCTTAATAGGGAGACAAATAAAAGCTTTTTTCTTTTAAATAAGTGGCTAATTTAGATATTACTCCAAACCACTTAATTTAAAAAACACCATCAAAGTCTACATATTTTTGGACAAAGAAAGCTAAGAAGATGTTTTTTTTTTTTTTTTTCACTTAATGAGGAGGCCTAAATTTTTTTTCATCTTAATAAGAAGGTCAAAAAAACATATCTCTCAAAACATAGTTCGAAAGGCTCAAGGCGTACTAAGGCAAGAAGGGGCAAAGAGCCTTGAGGCGGTAAGATTCCGCGAGATTCATGAATCTGGCGCGACTAAATACATTAAGTTTTTTTTATCACATATGTGACCATATATGTAGCTTAAATAACACAAAATAACATTAAAATGCTTAATACATGACACATATTGTCGTTATAAAGATTAAAATGGATCAGTTGTCACTTCTCAAACGGATCAACTCTTTGGCTCGATGACCTATATCAGACTAAATATGCTTGTGTCCTACACTTGCAGACTTACATCTAACAAAGCTCACAATTTAACCCAAAATCAAGCAAGCAGTGTATTAATATTCAAGGCATAATGTCACATTTTCATGATAATATGTCATAAAAAAAATACTTAATGAAACAACGTAACTTCTTAAAGAAAATTTCAATCAATAAAATAAACATAAAATCAGTTCAAATTTACAAATCATAAAATACTCACCCTATAAATTTAAAAGGTCCATGTATATAACTTATAGCGCCCACGATCTTATCCTAATATTTATAAAAAGCCCAAAACCAAGAGCATCTCCTAGGCAAAAAGCCCCTGGCAAAAAGCCCCGGCCATGGCTGTGGGATTACGACGCCACGTGGCGCCGATCTAAAAAGCCCAAAGGCTAGAGCCTCATGCCCTTAGCTTAGCGCCTTAGGCGCGATTTTTAAAGCATTTCTCAATTAGATAGCTAGTATAATAATATCTCCAAACCACTTAATTTAATATACAACCACTAAGTCTACATATTGATTGCAAATTTTAAGGTAACTTATAGACGTAGACAATGACCCAGAATGAAATAAATAATCCACTTCAGCCCACAAATTAAATTATTCTTGTTAGCCCACAATTGAAATTATAAGGTAACTTGTAGATGAAGACAATGACCCAGAATGAAATAATAATCCACATTAGCCCACATATTAAATTATTCTTGTTAGCCCACAAATTAAAAGCCTGTCACTAAACCAATTACGAAAATACGAAGTTGGGAGATGATAATAAAATAATACTAGACAAGTACCCGTACATAACAACAAGATTAAATAGCGGCATAGGGTTATAATGATAAAAAAATGTTTATGGGCTATAAATAAAAAATAATACAATTTTAAAAATTTGAAAATCAAACACGATTTAAACTGAATGAAAATAATATGAGTTATAAACGAAAATAATTATACTAAAAGTTTATTGTTTTCGTATATAGTTTTAAAGATATGAGTTTTTTTACGTAGTATAGATTAAAAATACGATAACTAAACTCACAAGTTTCTATTTCTCTACGTATTTCATTTCCATTCCATACAACTTTTTTATGTAGTTAATCATTATGTAAAGATATGAAATGATTTCGAAAAGACTTTACCTACCAAAGACGAATTGTCAATATAAGGAGACTGGTTTACATATTTTTTAATTCACTTCGCAAGTTAATACAAATTGTTACCATGCATCTTGAAGGTTCTTTTTTTTTTTTTTTTTTTTTTTTTTTTTTTTTTATCTATTTTATTTATTTAATATATTTTTTTTTCTCGTGACATAAAACTAAGACAAAATTACATGTTTGGTCTCTGTGATTTACCCCAAATAACAAGTTTAGTCCCTAAGTCGTTTAAATTACATTACACATACCTATTTTTAAAACATGTTGCTCATTTAGTCTTTATTATGAGAAATAAGGACTATCCGTGTAATAAGAAAAACTGTAAATAGTTACACAGATGATCCCTATTTTTAAAAATAGGAAATGGACAACATGTTTCAAAAATAGATATGTATGATGTAATTAAAACAACTTAAGGATAAAACTTGTTATTTGGAAACCACATAGACCAAACGTGTAATTTTTTCTAAAACTAATATGTTAAATATGAAAAAGAATAATCTATAATGTTAAATCATCTCGTGGTCGGTTTGTATCCATGAAGACTAGAAACCGTTTGGTGTCGGTTTTTTCGGTTTCGGTTTTTCGGTTTTTGACATTGAATCGGTTCGGTTTCGGTTTTTATTCGGTTTTCTTACTGAAAACAAGTTATTTTAATCTTATATAGTGTTTACGATTCCTAGATTTCAAGAAAATATTTAAACAAATACCAATAATAGCATAATATCCAACAATCCAAAGCTTCAAAAACGTACAAAACAACCAAACACGAATCTAAAATATAAAATGACGTTTATGGCCAGACTTTTATGCTCAAAAACATTCAAAAAACACTATTACTCAAAACAAAGATATAATATATATTAATATAACATATTTGAATGTATTAATAATAAACAACACTATTATTTTTTTTCTCTAATAGATAAAATTGCATGTATACTCAAATCTTTAAAATTAAATAGCATATCTCTTGTATAGATAAATATAAAACATACATAAAAGGTGGTAAGGTTTTCTGGTTCGGTTTTATTAAACCAAAACCACCCAAACATTCGGTTTTATAAAATTCAAACCACCACCATCGGTTTGTCAAATAGGGCGGTCTTTTCGGTTTTTTCGGTTTTTATGCTCACCCCTATGTAAAACTACCATTAATTATTGAACCTAATCTATACCGCATGTACCATTAATTATTGAACCTAATCAATACCGCATTAAAGAGAAAACATATATGTTTAAAATATAAAAAATTAAAAAATTAGTTTTTTTGTTAGATTAAAATGTCTCTAATCATAAAAAGAAATGCAATTTATTAAATGTTTGTATATATAATTACAATTTAAAACTAACTTTTTTCACTCTCACTTACTCTTAACTTTTAATTCGATGCGGATGTGGGATAGATCTAGACTACCATTTTAAATCAAGATATGCGCTAATTTCACTGCACTAATCGATACGTAAACGATTTTTAATTTTTTTCCTTTTGGGGATCCTTCTATCATTATCTTCTTTCATTTTTTAATTTTTCCGATTTTTCGAGCACTTTTGGTTTTTTTATTATGAGTCCACCGTGATATTAATAATATTATGAGTCTCTTGTGATATTACGAAACTATGATATTATAAAATTGTGATATTATAAAACCAATCAGATATTAAGTTTTTTACGTGTAAAATGAACTATGATATTAAAAACATATGATAGTTATTATGATATTAACAATTTTATTAAAAAGCGTATGATAGATACGGTGATATTAACAATTATATTAAAAAAAAAAAAGTTCGCATGATAAGAAAAGGAATCAGTGATATTAACATTTTTTTATTAAAAAAGCGGTGATATTAATAATATTAAAAAAACAAAAAGTAGTGTGATATAAAAAAAAAGTTAGTGATATTAACAATTTGTATTTTAAAAAAAAATTATGTGATATTAAAATCGGATCTTGACTTTGTAAAAAGTCAAAATCATACATTAATATTACAATACCTTTAATCGTAAAACGATTTTTTTTTGAAATTTTTTCAACATTCTTAATAATTTATCATCCTCTTTATTTTTTTATTTTTCGATTTTCTTGATTTTTTTTAAAAGCTCACATGATATTTTCGCAGATCCCTACTTAAAGGTTAATCCCACATCCTCCCTTATATATATATATATATATATATATATATATATATATATATATATATATATATATATATATATATATATATATATAGGGAAGGGTTATTTTCGAACCAAGAAAAATCGGAACCAAAGATCAACCAATCGATTTTTTCTTATATTAATTTTATTATTTAATTCAAAAGGGTATAATGGTAAAATTACTTTTTTTTCTTTTTAATTTTTTTTTAAAAAACGTTTTTAGTTCCTAAAGTTTAGGAATTTTTTTTTTTTTTTTTTTTTGGTATTTGAAAATACATTATTTGCACATGTGTTTTGTTAAAAAGAAAAAAGGTTAACTAGTAAGTACGTTATGACAATTGCATTTTTCGTTTATGCATATGTGTTTTGTATATGCACATGTATTTTTGAGAAATATTACATAAATAAAAATACAAAATAACAAAACTTTAACAATAGATTTATGTAATTTCCAAATTTCCAAATTGTATTCAATTTTATTACAAATATATAAAGCGCGCACATACGTCATAATTCAAAGTCTTCAACAATTGGTTAAATTTTTAAGCACTTGACGTGTATTCGCTTCTCTACTCAAGGACCCAATGAAACGGCCACGTGTGTTTTAATCCATCAAGACACGTGTGTTTTTATTGCCATTTCGCCTATTAGTTGATACAAAGTCTCAAACAATACAACATCGTAACTATGCAACCATAAAACACATATGCATACTCTTCAGAAATTTTATATCAACAATAAAAACACATATGCATCATTACACTAATTTTATATAAACCTTGAAACAAATATGCATCATTAAACTAATTTTAAAATAGCCTTAAAACAGACATATGCACACACTTTTCAGCTATAAAACACATATGCACCTTTTAATTATTTTTTACCCGTCATAAACACGTAAGCACCATTCTTCAAAACACGTATGCACCATTACTCAAAACTACTTTTTTCCATTTAATAAACAAAATAGATGTAGTGTTCATGTGGACATAAATGAAATCAAAAGGACGTCCATGTTCATCTTGAAACTCATATGTATCAAATTTAGAGTATACGAGTGTTATGATTTGAAAGTGTTCAATGCCAATTATCATGTGGGACCTGATTTTTTTTCTTCTGCCAAATAACACCAAATACCCAATGTAACAAAAAAAAAATCTTTCTTTTCTATCAGTGGCGAGCTATTGAACTACATCAAACCAATATTTACATATAGTTTAGTTTCTTCCTTTTTATTCATTTTCTTTATTTCTTGACTTTAACACAATTTATGCACATGTATATGTACCATGTACGACAGCTATAACATGTTTTTCTATATCGTTTATGTACTTGTATATATTTCGTTTGTTCCCTTGTTTTATATTCAGTACCACAACAATAATATATTTTATAACCCGTTATGCGATGCAAAATACCAAATTTACATTTCATGCTCATCTGCACTCTGTATGAAAAACATATTATGTTTCTTGAATAAGCGCCTAGCGGGTTTAGTGATATTTAATCAGCAACACAGGTGCATAACAATTAAAAATAATACGTAATAATTAATTACTAATAGTTAAAAATAATAATAATGACCTTGTGATAACCACTCGTTCAGAACAAACATCAAGTTTACGCTGCTTCAATTTAGCACCACGATTCACCTTTACAATAAGAATAGGTCAAAATCAAATTAATTTTAAAAAAAGTGATATTCATGACACCAGAAACACCGGAACACATGTGTACATGGTCTAATAACTAATATCTTTATTAATGGTTGCAAAACTTGTTGCACCACCGTATTCAATGAGATAAAGTTGATTTAAACTAAATTTCAGTATTAATATTGGCTATCAACCCATTTATTCGTCATTAACACCGATCGAGCTTCTACCATTTTTGGCTAAACATTCAATCTTGTAACTAGAGTTAATTTTTCTTAATCGTATTAGGAACGAAATAAGTAAAATTAATGAAATTAAGAATAAATAAATGAAATAAAAAAAAAGGTACTCATTTTTTTTCCTTCTGGAATCCTTGTAATTAGAAGCATCAGTAGGGATTCAAGCATTAGCGATCGAATCATAAAACATAGTTGTTGATAATCAAATTAACCCCTGTAAATATAAAAATAAAGAATTGAATTGCAAAATATCTTTGTGAATTGATTTAATTGCAAAAAGTATAAAATAAAGAAAACAAATTCAAGAAACTAGATCTATGGGGAATAACCTCTTTAGATGGAGTACTTTTTAACTAACTCTAATGTGACCACCATCCTCAAATACCCTTCCAACCATATTATCTCCAATGGCCATACAATTGGGCTGAATTCACGTTCTTAAAGAGGGAATACATTCATCAGCCGCAATCTTCGTCATCATCTAAAGTAGGTCCAGTTGTGTATTGGATGTTTAGAGATCAAATGTTGAGAGATAACTGGGCTTTGATACACGCAGTTGATGAGGCGAAGAGGCTGGATGTTCTTGTTGTGGTTACGTTTAATTTGTTATTTTGACCTAATCAAGATTCTAAAACCACGTATTAGATGGGCAGTTATCAAAAAGTAATTAAGATGAAATGCCAATAATACCCCTCAAACATTTAAAAGTTAGTACCTGATTTTTTATTTTATTACGCTTATGCCATAAGTCTTTTTAGCCATTGATCAAAAAATAGAGGGTTGAGATCGGTTTACATGTAATCATTTGGTTATTAAAATAACTCACGCTATATATCTCTATATGTTGTAATTTAATATTATGATACACTCTTGTAACTTATTAGGGGTTTACATTAATCATCTACTATATAAGTAGATACACTAACTTCGGGATTACATCTCTAAAAATTCTTCCTCTCATTCTTGTGTTCTTGTTTATTACATTTATAACACGTTATCGGCACGAATGCTCTACTAATCGAAACGTTTTTCTTTTCGAGAACTTTAATCATTGTGCGATGATATTGAAAGAGTTGTACGTGAGCGACCGACAAGGAGTACACCTAATTCGCTTCCATCGAAATTCGGTTTCTAAATTCAACGTATGATACAAAGAGGTAAATCGATATATCCGATTTACGATAATTATTACTAGCTAAGTGTTGGTAATTTTTTTTTGAAAAAAAAAAAGAAAAAACATGATTCATTAAAGTTATGAATTAAAATATGTATACACGTCGTAGAATTATTTGTGGTTTGATATGATATGTTGTTTAGTAAAGTTTTGTGGTTTGATATGACAAAGAGTTTTGTAAAGTTTTTCTTTTTAACTAAGTAAACCATATGTGACGTCATATCATGTTTAGTTTATAAATGATTTTGAAATCCAATTATTTTAATTGTTATATCATCTCATATACATATTATCTTGCTCGTTAACAGTGATTATATGTATTTTTGCAATATGATCTGGCACATATGTTTCTATCTCGTTATATGATCATTTGAATCAATAACATAACTTCATGTTATGTTAGAAAAATAAATAAATTAGAACCTTATGTTCTAATATGGTTTGATCAATTGGATCAATAACATAACTTCATGTTATGTTAGAAAAAAAAATATTATAACCTCAAGTTCTAATATGATCGATCGTTTTTATAAAGATCAATATCATAACCTCATGTTATGTTGAAAAAAAAAGTTTATTAGAACCTCAAGTTCTAATATGATCGTTTTATAAAGATCAATATCATCTCCAAAAGGTGAAGAAAATCAAAGTAACATAATCTCATATTATGTTAACGAAAAAAATTATTAGAACCTCAAGTTCTAAATTGACTCAATTGATAGAATCAATAACATAACCTCGTGTTATGTTTAAAATTGAAAAGAAAAATAGAACTTCAAGTTCTATTATGATTCCCTCAAGAGAATCAAAAGATATCATAACCTCATGTTATGATTATTATAGAACCTCAAGTTCTATTATGATTATAAAATGAAAATACAATAACCTCAAGTTATTGTTAAAATGTTCAAATATGATTCTATCAAGTGAATCACGATAACATAACCTCAAGTTATGATTATTTTTGTTTAAAGCCTAATGTGCTTTGATGATTCCCTCAAGTGAATCATAATAACATAACCTCATGTTATGTTTTTGAGAAAAAAAAAAGGTATAAAAGAAAAGTATTTTTTTTCTGAAAGCTCGCTCTATTGTATGCACCTCATGTTGCAAGAAAATAAAGTGTAAGCGAGTTAAATCTCACAATTTTCAGTGTTAGATCTGAACAAATAAAATTGTGATTTAAATGATACTGATGAAGAGATGTCTAAGAAAACATTCTCTATTTTTCAAAGTCTCGAACATGCTTTTATATTAGCGGTATCGAGAACATGGTTTGAAAAGTATCATGAGATATTGTCAAATTATCATATTATATAAAAAGAAAAGCTAATAAGCTTTCGACAAAAGTATAAAAGTAGTTCAACTATTCGTCCATTCCTTAAAATGAATGTGACAATGATGATGATATTTATCATGGACGTGGTCGATTAAATAATCGACATAAAGATCTCTATTCCCTTAAGTGAATATGATGAATTGATCAACATATAATTCTCCATTCCCTTACGTGAATGTGATGAATTGATCAACATAAGATTTTCATTTCCTTAAGTGAATGTGAGAATCTAATGATCCACGCTTATAGATCATTTATCATGGTCATGGATATGGTCGAAGTAATATGAAAAATGACCAATCACTACAAGTGGTAAAATAGAGCAAATAAAAATGTCATGTATAAAAAAATAAGTGTGTCCAATGTATTACACACTATCTTCATAGATATTAGAATCTATGCTAATAAATTGTGAGATATACATGAATGCTCCAAGTTGATATGCCTTCTGTTATGGGTTCTTTGATTAAATTTAGTTAGTACTAATTTTTCAATAAATTAAATGAAATGTTAGAAATATTGATTTTGTTCACATGTCCGATTTGAAGTTCTCAAACATCAATTTTTTTTGTTCCTAATATTTGGGTGGATTTTTTATGTTAAGATCTATTTTAACTGTAAATTTTTTTAAGAGAACCCCGTCTTCTTCGTGAGGACCTCAAAAGGGAATACTTAACGATGAAAGATTCGTTAAATTATGGTAAGATCTCAAGGATAGTTTACCACAAAAAAAAAAAAAAAAAACAAGTAATATTCCCAAAAATCTCGCTATGATTGTATGCACCTCAAGTTGCATTAAAAAAAAAACTAAGTGAGTTCGGTCTCATAATTTCAGTGTTAGATCTGAATTAAAAAGAAAATATATAATGGTGAAAGATCCATTAAATATATGTCAAAATATAAAAGAAAGATTTGACCATCATAAGCAAGAGATTCTTGCAAATGCGAGCACATTTTTCGCAATATTAAGTAGTACATCTAAATGATGAAAAGAAAAAATGCGATGAAATTGTTAATGCCTCGAATATACTTATATATCGAGAACGGTGCTTTGATATAAAAGAAATGGGAATGTTTGAACAAACACGATAAACCCGTTTACTAAATTTGCTCCATATTGTAGTGTTAAAGAACGGTTGGCAACCTCAAGTTGCAACATAAAGATCTTCATTCCTCAGTGAATGAGATAAAATGATCAATATGAGATCCTTATTCCCTCATGTGAATGTGATAAAGTAAAGATAAATGGTTAAAGATCATTTATCATGGTAAATGCTATGGTTAGGAAGTATGACAATGACAAACCACTAGTAGTGGCGAAAATACAATAAGAAAGGAGCAAACAAAAAAATGCTATTTATGCAAAATGCAATGTGATGTATATGAAATACAAGTGTGTCAAAGATATTACACACTATATTCATAGATTTAAAAATCTATGCTAGCGCATTTTGCTCCACAAAAGAAATATAAAATTGTCATGAGAAACGAAGTTAAGTATTAAAGATACATTATATTCTTTTATATCTTCCTCGACATGAATTATATAAAGATTAGTAAAAGCTAATCACTGCCATAAACTTAAGTTTATGAGCAATAATAATTATAATATGTTTGGCATGACCAGTTACACCATCCTGAGTCATTAATGATGCGAAAGCTATGGAAGAATAAGATTCTTCAATCTAATGTTATAATCTCTCAAAGAAAGTTGATTATTATTCTATCAACTAGAATGGGGACTAAATTCCTCAATGTTAATAGGAAAGAAAACAAATGGATATATGTAAGCATACAAATCCATTGTATGAACCATTTAGAGTTTAAAATCGATGCATCGTCTAAATGGTCATTAAATCGCAACCTCAAGTTTGCATGATTAATAGCTCAATGCGAGCCTAACATTCCAGAGTAAGTATTTCATCATGAAAATGCGATGAATTACTTCTAAATTATGAAATGAAACTGAGAGAAAATTTTGTGTTGTTGTATGGGGCCATATTATAATATGCACAACAACAAAATTAGCATCATGCCAATATGTTATTATAAATCCTCCTTTTTATAATTGGTTTTGGTTATAAACCAAACATATCCCATTATTGTTTTTTGTGTGCAAATTACTCCACCTAAATGCACATATATGAGATATAGAAGATGGATAATTCCTTCAGGAGGAGAGAAGTAGCTGCAAATTCAGAATGAATTATCATATTCTGTTGATCCTCGAAGGAATTTTTTTTATGAATTGATTATTCAATGGATAATCTAATAGCCATAAATAAACATTGGCCGAAAATAATATTTCAGCTACTCATGCTCTATTTAGAAGTTGTCCCTCAAGGACATTATTTATTATGACATGCCTCAAGCATGGTAGATAAATCGATTCCAAATAAAATCCTCGATGAAAAATGTGGAGCATGAAAACAAGATGGTTGTTCGAGGTATAAAAGACCCCATGATAGTCTCATAAGGAGACACTAGACATGAAGGTTCCAAACGAGCCTTAAATAGCTAATGAGATCTCACTAATTCTATGATGTCTAAAATCATATGGAATCGAAACAAAAACCACGTCGATAAATTTGTTTGCATACAATATAGCGCTTGGTATTATGCATAATGAGGATCATAAATCAATTATTATTCAAAAGTGCGCTCAACGAAATGATTGGCCAACATGAAAATGCAATCTCGTGAAAATACGAGAAGTATTGGGACGAAGTCCATACACATAATTGTGTAAAATCTATTGGATATACACCGGTCTTTGTGCACAAAAGCTCGAAGTTATGTCCTTTAAGGCATGAATTGTGAATAAATAAATTCACAAAAGCATGAAGTTGATTATTAAAAGAATTATTGTCCTATGGTGGATGTAAATATCTTATTGATATTTTATGAGACTTACGTTCTAGAAGCGTTTAATTTGCTCTAAATGCATTTTTATTAGAAGCGTTTAATTTGTCTCACAACTTTAACTTCTCGAAGTAATTATTAAAGTTCTCATGAACTCTACTTGATCAAATTGAATGAATCCTTATATGGATAAAAATCATTTGGACGTATATTATATGAATTATTTTTGCACATGTCTTTATAAAATGATTGGTCCTTAAGTACCATACATAAGTGCAACTGAGGTTTCTAATAATTAATATGCGTCAAGAGAGTGTATTTTTCTCTCTTGATTTTTGTATTAGCAATGTAAGTTTTCCAACCGATGCATTGATATTGGGTTGGAAGCTACACATATATTTTGTCATCTTTGCAGGACATATTCTTAACATCAATGATTCGATGGACTTTATTACAAAATCTTTGCCGACAAATGTGTTTGAGTAATCGCTTGGAAGATTAATATTCGCGCTTGAAAGATATATATTGAATTGAGAAGGAGCATTATGCGCACTGCACTCTTTTTCCCCTTCATCAAGTTTTTTTTATCCCACTGGTTTTTCTTGATAAGGTTTTTTTAATGAGGCGGTATATAGCGTATGATAAACGGTGAATATCCAAGGAGGAGTGTTGTAATTTAATATTATGGGCTTATGTCTATTCACTCTTAGCTTACTAGCCCGGCCCATTAGGGTTTACATGTAATCATCTACTATATAAGTAGATACACTCTTGTAACTTCTGGGATTACATCTCTAAAAATTCTCTTCCTCTCTCATTCTTGTGTTCTTGTTTATTACATTTATAACACTATATTATATATAACAGAAGGCGTTACATTATTAGCCATGTCATCACATTGTTGCCATGTAAGCATTTTTAAAATTTATTTTTAAAAATTTTGTCCACCTAGGCAACTACTTGAGGTATTAGAATCGGATATTTTAAAAAGTGAAGGTGGATTGATTCGAACTTGGGTCTCTTACTCCACAACAATCACCTCAACCATGGATCTAAGCCATCAGTTGTGATGGATGATACAAACGAAAATTAATAACTAGAAAACTTTAACTTATTAAAGGCATTAAAAAATTTATATTCGTTTTTTGAAAACTCAATATTATCTCTACCACACTTGTGAAACCCTAAAACATGATCCCACCTCACACAAAAAAACGAAATTCAACAACTAGGTTTGTAAATTTTTGTTTTTATAAAACTTAATTCAATCATTGATTATTTATGGTTCACTTTTGTTTGTCCCCAATTTCATTAAATTAAATGATTTAGGTTCATGTGAATCTGGCAGAGAAGACATCCAAAGCTTATATATCTTGATACATCAATGTTCATGACCAACGAGACACAAATTATGCAGGTAAGTCTAAATTGATTTGATTTTGATTGTTGTAAATAGGTGTTTATAGGATTAAAAATTCATGTTCTTTAGGTTATAAGGTTATCTGTTTCGATTATTTTTCATAAGCACAAAGATTGGTATGACCCATAGAACAAGCTTCTTGAAGTGACATTCTCATCTTCCTCATAAAGCTTATTTTCTTTAATTGCAGCTTGATACCAGAGTACACAAGGAACACCGAATGACAACGATCCAAATAATACAATTGTCAGTAATTTGTTTCATTACGAACATATATTACATTATGAAACATAATGTTGAATGTTTGAAGTTTTTCTATGCAGGTATTTGTTGGCGGGTTGGATCCTAACGTTCTTGATGAACATCTTAAGGCGGTGTTTAGTAGTTTTAGTGGTTTGATTAGTTAAAAGTGCATTCAATAGTTTTAAATTAGTAATTAGAATCATTTTAAGGATTACATAAGCTTGGATTGCTGATTTGCTTTGAACAAATTGAAAAACAGCTCCTAAAGGAGTGTTTGGATCAATGGATAATTTTGTGATTTATCTCCTGCATCGCTTTTTGTTACATCCTATTGTTTGCTTCTACTTATTTTGTAAACATTATTAACAAATGTTGTGTAACTTTCGTAGGTATACAAATACCATCTGGCCAGAACTTGGACAACATGCTATGAAGTCCTGATGTCCGCACTGGAATTCGTTGCCTAACTGGAAATTAAGAATAACCCAGTATGATCTCAGGATTTTTTTTATTCGATTATTATAATTTATATTCTGTAATAGCCAAAGTTCTCGGTTAGTGCATGTTCAAGGTATGGGCATGGGTGGTACATTGGATGGACCTGAATCAAGGCGCGCACGTAAGCAACATTTTAAAAAAACAATCAACTTGACTTAACGTTTTTGAGTTCGTGTAGTCGTCATATTTTAGTCATATTATAAATCTGAAATTAATGAAAGCGTAAAACATATACGGATCGGGTTAACGTTGCTCTTTATGTTACAATAATAACCATAACTGATGACTCGCATAAGTTGATTATTGAACATCGATGCAACAATCTATCCGATTTAGTGCATTTTTACTGTAACTAATTATGGGTCAACGCTTAAAAACACAAGGCATGTTCAAGTCATGGGATGCAACAGATTCAGTAACATGTCGGTTGTTCGGTGTTTACTATGCAAACAGGTACAAGATTCAAGTGCATTTTTTTTTCGGTGTTACATTTGGTGATACACCTGATATATCACTTTTTTAAAGGACTCCACTTCATTGCCAGACATACCATACCTGATATATCCGATATACTATTAAGATTGATAGCATTACCTTATTGGGAAACCAAACACGAAATACGATATAATATCGATATTGATCATTAATGTGACGTGATGGGGAGACATTACGCTTTTCTCATACAAATAAGAAGTTGGAGCTAAGAATTAGTGCTACTCGAATTTTCCTAAAAGTCGTTTACTCGGTTCACTTGCAAATAAATCTTCAAAAGACGTAGCTTTTGGTTCGGGAGTTTTGCTTTTGTGCCGTAATCTAACTATCTACTTTAGTGAGTTTTAATACATCGAGAAGAGAAGCATCTGAGTTGAAACCACAATCGATAATAATGGCAGTGGAGTTATAATATGACAAGCAAGTTAATGGCTTGGTCACCAACTGTATCGCATTACATACTTTAAAGTCCGACCCCATACATCTTTAATTTACCAGTTATGTTGCGTCTCATATAGTATAACAAAGAGGTATGCTTATTTCAAAGTAAGCATGAATAACAAAAAGCATTGAGTGAGTAAAGGATATAGGAGGGTAGTGGAATTTAACGCTGAAATTGTCAACTTTTTGGATCTATCAAGGCTATAATTATTCGCAAAAGTAGGACCTTGGATACCAAAAGCCGCGTAATTGATCTTTGTAGACTTACCTACTCGTCAGTATGTGGATATGGATATAATTCCAACCATCCGTGTTGACATGATTCAAGGCACTAAAATCTACCATTATCTGTCTCAAAGCATGTCAGAAATTACTTATTTATTAGCATAAAGATTAGATAGATGTATATAATGGAAATTTTTGTAGGTACCCCGATATTACAGAGATGTTTGCTGAGCGTCGTTGTGTTTGCTGTGACAATTGCAACTGTAAAGCAACTGTAGTTTGAAAAGTGGGGCTAAATTTGCTAATGGAATTATGTGAATTGGTGATCAATTATGTTTTATTCATCACCTGTTCAGTAACAATTTTGTTTTGGAATGTACACGTTTATCAGTATATAATTCAGAAGTTTTGTTTTAATTAGAAGTTCAAAACGTTTGATCCTGCTATAGTTCAAATGAAGTTTCATATGTGCGGGAAGATCGGGCATTAGGTTGGTGGATGTGGCGAAAATAGCACTTTCGGGCGACAAGAGGGTTGCGGTATTTACATGATCTTGCTGATCCTCCAATCATACATAGAGATTAAAACAAAGCGATATCTTACTAGACCAAAGATTAGTTGCAAGCGTTCTTGATTTTAACCTATCCAAGCCGTTGAGTGATGCTAACGGGACTTATATTACCACTCAAGTCAAAGAGACCATGGTTAGTAACACTTGAATTATCCATTACACTTCAAATGCTATATCCTAGCTCTTTTTATGTTGTGTGATGATAATCATAACTAGATAATGACATCTTTTCGGTTGATGTAGGGATACATGGATCCTGAATATTACATGACTCAACAATTAAGCGAAAAAAGTAGCGTTTATAGCTATGGAGTTGTGATGTTGGAGCTAATAACCGCAAGAAACCCAATTGAGAAAGGCAAGTACATCGTGAGGGAAGTGAGACAAGCGATGAACAAGGAGAAAGAGCTATATTACCTACACAAAATTCTTGACCAAACCATTGGTTTGAGTAGCCAACAAGGGATTAGAGGTTTGTGGATTTGTCAGCGAGGTGTGTTGAAGAGTAGGGAGATCAAAGACCACGTCCGTTTGAGTGTGAGCTAGACTACACCAAGTTCGCACTTTTCTTTTAGTAAAAGAAGCATTGATACCCGTCTGTATGGTTGAACACCTCCGGAAAATACCCCAAGACAGTGACAAAAATGTGGAGCGGCTCAAAGAAATCACACGTCAATTTGAATATCGTACCCTCCAAAGAAAAATGACATGTTTAATATGATATGAAGACAGGTTAGGACTAAAGTTCATCTTTGAAAGACTTGCCATTAATAGAGAACTTTTTATCTGCAGAGTAGCTTGCCGAATCCGAAAGGGTTCAAGAGTCACCCTCTCGATTGTTCATCTGCAGATTTTTCATTTGCAGCTAGCTTAAATTCAACGATGAAGTTTTACCTATGCTTAAGCTAGAAATCCAACGAGTTTTGTTTAAAGATATTGGTATGTTTAAATTTATTGGATATAATGGAGCAGTCATGGCATATGGACGGTGCTCTTGCAAAACTTACACACTTGGATGACTCGGGATGAGGACACTTCGCTCGTGGAATAATGGTTCGTGCAATGGAGGATATATTCACGAAAACTCTCCAAAACCAATTCTATCTCGTGTCATATCTATAGGTTCTTATGCGCCTAAAAAGTTTTTCTTATGGGTTAGTTATCTACTATACTACCACCACATTGATCTAACATGCTAATTCTTTGGTCCCGAACTTGTTGCTTAATCTCTTGATCATTGATGCTAATTCATCTTTGTTTATCTACAAAACAGAAAAGGAATATAGTAAGCTAAAGATCCAAATCCAAAATAAATAAAAATACTCATTATGTCATGATGTTCAATTTCACGGTACACTACTATTCTTTTCACTCTATATAACAATAGTTTAGACTAAAACATCTATATAAAAATATGAGGTTTCTACTATCTAAGGAAATTATATATAGTTTTGGCAATACACGTAAATCAATTATTTTCTGATACATTGAATGAATGTTTAATGGTGCAGTCTGCTAGAGTTGCTTATCTTTGAAAGGTCATGTGGAATCGGTTGTAAAGTTGAAGAACATCGACATCGATACTATTCGGCAATCATACATAGTTTGAGGAGCACATCATACATAATGCTCCGGCTTCCATCCGGCACATAGTATTAAGTAGTATCTCTTCTACTAAGAAATGGAAGCGGCAAAGAAAGAACCATTGAAGCTTACGAATAGGGTGCGATCACCGGTGATCAGTTCTTGTTACTGGTCGATCGTCGTCTTGTCACTTTGGCTAATCGGTGTCAGATCACTTTGGTGATCAGAGTGCGGTCACTTTGGCTTATCAAGGAACTATTAAGCAAGCGGGTTTGATTTGAGTTCGACCTAAATATCCAACCTTCGGTGTCCATGAAGCTATTGTATTGGATGACAAATTGCCATCTCAAAATACTTCCGCTAATGAAGCTCTCGGCTTGGATGGCAAATTGCTTTCTCAAAATAATTACGCATAATGTATCTCTCGGGTTGGATGTCAATTTACTATCTCAAAATAACTCGCTCATGAAGCTCCCGGTTGGATGTCAAATTACTATCTCAAAATAATTACGGGGTGAACCTCTCGGGTTGGATGGCAAATTACTATCTCAAAATAATTACATTAATCTTTGCTCCGGGTTAGATAGCGATTACTAGCCCAAAATAATTCTACGAATGAAGCTCTCCGGTTGGATGAAAAATTAACTTCTCAAGATAATTACGCTAATCAAGACATTGACGAAGTGTGAAAACTTTCTCATCATCACAACTATCTTCTTCTTTAGTAGTTGTAAGTTTACGATTCCATGCTTTGCTTCATATATTCACGATATATTTCAAACTCTAATATATGTGGCATTTGAACTACACCGTTTAAGCGAGACTCATTGGTGACTTTATTTATGTTTGCTCTTTAAGAGCGTTTTCAAGCAGTCAATTGTTGAGTTTGAGATTGCGGCCCAAGAACAAATGAAAATCACGGAATTACGTCTTGAAGCTTTTCTCGAACATCGAAGTTTCGCTTCAACTCAAGTCCATCCATCGTTGAGAAAGCGTATCCATGTTTATTTCATAACTCTAACTGGATTCATGTTTAAATCAGTATGAATCCGTTTGTAATTTGTCGTTCTTGAAGTGGTATCTTTACATCTCTTTTCAATACTGAAGTTTACCGCCATGATATTTATACAATTACAAATTCATATATACATCTTTTTCTTCTTTTTTTTATTTTTACAACCACCAGACGAAGGAATAAGTGGTCATAATCACGCTCAACAACTGATCGTAGGTCCAACACATGTGAAGTTTTATTTTATTGTGTTGATATATTGTGAAATAATTATAGCATGCTCACCCATTATTGAATCCTAAAAGTAAGTTAACTTTTCATTTTTGGATAATACCTACGGTTTTTTTGACTTGTCCTATTGACCTGAAGGAAGCAATCACAATTGTGATATTTGCAGTACCGACATATCAAAACTTGAAGATACCCAGAAACAATTGAATGGGATGCGACTTCATTCGTAATGACATAATCCAAGCCTTCATTCGAATAGAATTTCAACGTGTGTAGTTGAACCATTATATTCTTGAGGTAGTAACTATCGTTTTAGCCATCTTATAATAGGTCATGTATTGTGAGTGAGTATCCTTAAAGCTTTATTTATTGTGATTAAAACAATTGCATATGCGGTTGGACTGTGATGTACGAGATACACTACATTCTTGAAGCTTAACTACCAGCTTGGTCGAATAGAATTTCAACGTGTGTAGTTGAACCATTGCATTCTTGAGGTAGTAAGTATCGTTTAGCCATCTTATAACAGGTCATGTATTGTGAGTGAGTATCCTTAAAGCTTTATTTATTGTGATTAAAAATTGCATATGTGGTTGGGTGTGAAATTGATATGATGTCGAGATACACTCGTTCTTGGCACACCATATTGGATACATTTTCTGTAGTGTTTATTTTGTTTGATGCGATGTTTATTTTTGTTTTCATGCCAATGCATTTTAAGTATTATTTTGCTAAAGTTGATTATTTTTACATGTTATTTAGCGGATATGGGTATTTTTTTATAATTTTTTACCTCATCAGTTGGACGTAAGATTGGATCCACTATAAATATCATTTAAGCTTATTATCTTTCTCATTGGATTGAAACATGCGGCCTATAGTGATGTGGTTACACGCATGATTCGCCTGCTTACTTCAAGCTTGAAGTGGTTTGAAGTTATCGATGGAGTATTAGGAATTTAAAGATATGACCATGCTTTGTTGAAATGCGGGGAATGCTATTGATCACTATAATCTGTTCAACCGACGGTTCACGAAACTGCCTATAGGCAATTTCTATTATCTTTTTAGTGATGCAAATTTAATCTTATATAGCTGTAATCTTGGAATTATTTTATTAAATGACATGAGCCTTCATTGATAGAATTGGATTCTCCAATTTAATATGAAAAAAATACATCGACCATGTTAGTTGTTTATAGACATTGTCATTTATCTTATTCTTTAGAGCGATAACTAACTATCTCACAATATATAAACCACACAAGTTTATCTCACTAAATTCATCTCACATGCTTATAACACGACTTAAAAACAAACATATTTGGTACGGGACATTATCACATAACATGGAATATTGATGCACAAAGCCTCTTATATATAGATACTATTATTATCACTTTATCTAACTAATAATCTTCTCATTTTAAAGCATGTATATAGAAAAACAATATTTTTCAAGCAAGGAAGAATGTGCAATACACAATATAGACATACAAAGTGAAAAAACAGAGGATTAACACTTTATCTAACATGGAGTATTTGGTAGGGGATATTATCACGTAACATGGATTATTGATGCACAAAGCCTCTTATATATAGACACTATTATTAACACTTTATCTAACTAATAATCTTTCCATCTTAAAGCATGTATATAGAAAAACAATATTTTTCGAGCAATGTAGTCTTATTTTCATAGAAATTGTAGATGAAATAGTTCTAAAAACAAAGTATGACTCTATTTAGTAAAGTAATTTAACAATTACCGTTTCAGAAAAAAGCCCACTTTCAAAACATTTCTTATCAACCTTCTTACGATAAAGAAAAATATGTTAACAATAATTATAAGTCATGCCCGCCCATTGGGCGGGCTTTGAAATCTAGTATATATATATATATAGGGAAGGATTCTTTTCAGAACCATAAAAAAGTCGAGAACTGCGAGAACCACCATCATCCAATCATATTTTTTTAGATATTAATTTTTATTATTTACTTTAAAAGAGTATAATAGTAAAAGTATATTTTTATTTTCTTTTTGAATTTTTGTTAATAAAAAACGTTTTTTCCCTATATTTAGGATTTTTTTTTTTTTTTTTTTTTTCGAAAATATTTTTTTCAACATGCGTCTTTAGTAAGGTGCACATGTGTTTTTTAGATAATGTAAATTTACGTGTATTTGTAGTGTTCAATTTACATGTAGTTGGTAAGGTGCATATGTGTTTTCTTAGATAATGTAAATTTATGTGTGTTTGTAGTGCATGGAATGGAAAACAGGGGTATTTTACATGTATTGTATAAATTTCAAAACAAAAAAATATCACAAAATCTAAAATCATGTGACATACAATTCAAATACAAAAAATTCTAAAAGTAAATAATAAATGAAAGTTTATACATGTCTACTAATCTTTAAGAGAACCAGAATTGGTGTTCTTTGCACATGCATGTATTTTTCCTCATTTGAGATTTGATTTCTTTATATGCATATGTGCATTTGAGTTCATTCATATGCCCTTGTATATCGTACTCAAGTAAGTTTACGTGCACTTGTATCTACCGTGATGCACTTGTGTCTTTACTCTTTATTTCATTATCATAACTATCTTCTCGCTAGATAATATGTACAAAACACATGTGCACTCTTCATATTGCTCACATACTGCACACACAACCATATGCAATAAGCGAAATATTTAAACATAACAATTAACAAAACACATAAAAATCATTTCCTACATCAAATGATGCAAATGAATTTAATCATAACAATTAGTGTCACATATATGCATAATCTAGTAAAACACATATGCACACCTACTAATTAGCTATTCTTGGTAAATAAACTAGCGTAACATATATACACAATTACTAGCAAGCTATTCTTTTTAAATACCTACTATCATATAACCAAAAAACACATATCTACTCCATTGAGTTTATACTTCAGAAAATGTACAAAACACGTATGCACTTTGAATACACGTAAACCAGACACACTGTAAAAACACATTCATTTGCAATACATTTAACCTCCAAAAACTATAAAAACATATATGCACTTCAACGATATATCAAACTACGCAAATATCCTTTTAAGAAAAGTAAATAAGTAGCACATTCATTTACAAGATCTAATACTAAATTAGACATGTGACCGACTGATTGAGCTCCAGACAGTCAGGTTTTATCACACAAGCTAACCACTTGTGAATGGTCAACCGTAATAAAAGTCCAAACAGTCTAGAACCAATGCAATTAAGATCTGGAGAGTATAGTGTTACCTCAGGTCGTTAAGTCCCAACGAGGTGTGAACACTGTAGTACAACGAATCTGTGATCGGGTGATATTGAATGGGAAAAGGGGTTTTTGAATGATTTATTCTAAGGAATAAAAGAAAATAGCTTAAACAAGCTATAAGAACAAGTACGTGAAAGCAAAATACTTAGAAACGTCAAAAATCTAAAAGCAGCGTATGTTTAATTAAAATTCTACGTAAGCGTCACGAAACAAAGCGTGAAATTAAATAAATAAAACACCTACGGTTATGAAAATAATGTTTTACAATCCTAATTATACTAGAAAATTATTGGAAAAAGAAAATTATTTTTAAAACTATTTATCTAATTATTATTAATTAAAAACTATTTTTAACTATTTAATAATACCCTAAAATATAAGAAAATATGAAATAAAGCTAGAAAAGTGAAATTATGACTTAGCAAAATCTAAAATATTATAAAACTAATTTTAAAACTGAAAATATATTTTTAGACTTTTATGTATTTATTATGAATTTAATACTATAAAACTAATTAAAATGCTAGAAAATACTATTTAAACTAAGAAAATTATGGAAAAATATTTTTTGGCTTTTATATTTTTATAAAACAAATAAAATTGAAAATGCATTTTTCTGATCTTTTCTAATTTATTTGAATAAAAGCTAATTAAAATGCTAAAAGCGAAATTAAATGCGAAAAATAGCAAATGAACAGTGGAAAATATGAAAACTTCGAATATTATAAAATAATCTTTGAGAGCTAGGAAAATTAACAGAAATGATTATGGAGCACAAGAACTATGATTTGGACACACTACTTGAATGAATAAGCAACGAAATTAAGCTAAAAGCCTCAATAAGCTACCACTCTTGAACCAAAGGTTGAATAAGCTATAAATAAGTTATGGGAACTTAGAATAAGCAACAACAACAAGAAAAACATACTGAATAAGTAGAAATTAGGAATAAGAAAAACGGGAGTTTTGTGAAAAAGGGCTTAAAAGAAGCTAATGAATAAGCAGTTAATAAGCTAAGTAGAGATAAACTAATATTTTTCTAATTTATTTAAGCAGCTAAACTTTAATATTCCAAAAGCATATAGACTAAATCTTAATGATAAGGTCACGGTAAAATTGTAAAGTTTATTCAGCTAACTTCTAGAAATTTTGACTTTTGATTTACACTAAGTAGTTGACTTATATGAACTTTGGATTGATTATACTAATCGACTTGTTATTATAAGCTATTATAAGACTATAATAAGCTAGGTTATCTACTTATAAGCTAAGGAGCATGATTAATGGTTCTAAAAATCCAACAGTGGATTGTGAAGGTGCAATTCAGTGGATTTTGACTTTTCTTTGTATTACCTATGTATTTTTATGCTAAAGCCGACTATTTCTATCCTAAACTAAAGCGCTTAAGGCAAAATCAACCACGAAATTGTACTAGATCTCCTACCAATCTTGATCCAAACACTACTTAATGAAGCGGTTGCAAATTTAATCAACAAACTACTTATCTAGCATACACTAATACTCAAACAGATGCAATAAACTAGATTAAACAATAATAAGCACTAAAATTACATTATACTACAGATTCAAATATATGAGGCAAAATGAAACTTACATAAGTCCAACCACTATGGTTTCAACATGACTTTAATGAACCACTATCCTAAATTGATATCAAACCCAAATGAAACTGATCTCAACCCATTTTCACCATCAATACCAAGAATTCGGATCGGTTACAACTTTATAGCTGCGGTTGACTTTTGTTGACCAAATATGAAAATTGTGCAATACCACGAAATTGATCCACTTAACTTAATTAACTTTTGAGAAGCTAAAAAACTATTTTGAATCACTTAGATATATTAAAACTTAATTTGTGACAAGAACTGATTTTGGCGGGAAACATAAAGAAAAGCAGACAACATGAAATTGATAAGCTGAAACTTACTAATTAATACTTAAAATAACTTGTACCATGAAGGAAACATGAAACCCAGAAATCTTTTACATTAAAACAATAAAAACAATTACAAGAAAATTAAAAACGGTCTAAAACAAGTGACAAAATATTCTTCTGCCTTCTTTCTTGATATTTATTGACCTCCTAGAATCCTTGTCGACCTCTGATTAAATCTCACTTCATTCCAGCCATTGGATCATTAGAAATCATCAAAACCGTCCATGTGGAATTTTTGGCGGGAAAAGTGGTAATAGCAGGTTTATGCATTTAATGGGTTTTGGGAGGTTGTGGAGGTGGAGGGGGTTGGTATACAGCTGGGGAGATAAGGTGAGGTGGAAATGAGGTGGAAAGGTGGAGAAAACCACCTCTGGTTTTGGTTTGCAGAGGTGGGAGAGGATAGTATACAGTGATGGCGGTTTTTTTATATTTCAAAAACTTGGTTTGGGCTTGGGACTGGGTACAAGTTGGGCCAGCTGGGTATTAATAACATAAATGGTCCGTTTGGTTTTGTATATCACAAGGACTAGTTTTGTAATTTGTGCAAAGTGAGGGCTGGATGTATAAACCTTCCAAAGTTATTCCAAGGGTGAATTTTGCCAAGCTTCAATAGTACAAGGACCTCAATTGATAATTTCCATTTTACACTTCGTGGACTAAATCGCCAAACTTTGAAACTTGAGGGACCAAACATGTAAATTCTCCAAAAGTTCACCATAAGGACCAATGTTGCCATTTATGAATAGTACAAGGTTTATTTTGATTATTTTCACTTTTAAATTCACCAAGGACTATATTTGACAATTTTCAAACTTTAGGGACTAAAGTTGTCATTTTGTAAATTTTAAACTTTAAAGGGTTTATTTTGACAACTTTTGAATCTTATGGAACTTAAATAACATTTTGCTTTATTTTGATTTACAGGGGACTAATTTTGACAACTTTTGAAACTTGGGGACTAAAGCGCCAAATATGCAAACTTAATCGTTTTTCATCGATTTTGGTATTTTTGCATTTAAAACACATAAAACACTTATTTGTGATATTTTCATCATTTTGATGCATTTACGAGTGTTTTTAGATGTTTTGCGATCAGATGATACAAAATGATGAGTATTTAGACACTCATCAATCCCCACACTAAGATATTGCTAGTCCCTAGCAATGTTTTGAGAAAAATTAATGGATTTCATCTCTTTACCAAAAGCCATTACTTTTGGAGTAGCCAATTGTTTCGGTTCAAGTAAGAACCTTGGTACAATGATAACCAAATGATTTTGAGCAAATCATAAGTCAGAACGGATTTGATTTGTCTTTACCGAGCCGCTTGCTTCGGACTAGCCAACTCTTAGATAAATTATCAATATTATCTTTGGTGAGTCGATTACCAATTATGGATTTCAACCGCCTTTACCACAAGCCATAAACTTGCGAGCTAGCCAACTCTTCACTAATTAAAGATATGGTGAAATGAACACCATACAATTTTGGGCAAATTGCAAGCGTCAACGGATTTGAAATATCTTTACTAAGAGCCGTTTGCTCTGGATTAGCCAATCCTTATGTGGGTTAGACATGGTGGGTGATTACCATTTGTTGTGTTTAGTACATAGTACTTCCACAAAATAAAAAAAATTTAAAATTTTGCCATTTGGGGAAAAGGAACTAAAAGGGTACATTTATGATCAAATTCATGAAATTTCCCCACACTTAGAAATAAATATTGTCCTCAATATTCAAAGTACCCATTGTTATGCGAAACTTAGAACGTAAAAGATAACATTACTAGCTAAGTGTAGAAACACAACAATTATTCTCTTTTTAATATTTACAATTTTCATTCATTTTAAGATCTATATACAACATGTGGGTATCTCCCCACACTAGGGTGGTACACACGGTGAAAACCCATGTTTAACTCTTGTTTTTGATTACCGAGTCGCTAGCTTGACTCGACCCAGATAATTTGTTCATGGGAAGTAAGTGGAAGAGACAATCTCCATCGGACTTTCATTCAAGATGTTTGTATAAACATTGAAGTACGTGAAAGTTCCACACCGATGAGATATACATAGAATCGGCTCAAAATGATAAATGAAAATGCGGGATCAAAATAGTGTCCTCATTCCGAAGGAGAAAGGAGCGAGAAACCACACCATCTCAGTGAAAAATGGAATAAAGATGTGCATCACAATGCAATCCCATTCTTCATCGATTGAGGAGCAAATCACCATTTGTTAGATTTTAAGTTTAGACTTAAAGTTTGTATGGTGATTGGCAACAAAATTTCCGGGAGGAGAGCTGAAACGGTTCTTCAATCAGCATTTTCAAGAAAGAGGATGTCTCCCTCCGAATCAAAGTAAGTATTGTCAATCCTCGTTGGAATTGACTCATCACTAAGAAAAGCATCGACTTCCTTCCAAAAGTTATCATCTTCCTCATTTGGAGTGAGAGAGGAATGGAAGAGTCGGAAATGGGACAAGAAATGAGTGAATGATCATTATATAGGAGACTTTCAATTTCTCCAAGATCGCTTCAAATCAAAGAGATCATCGTCACTTTCGATGAAAGTGGAAGTGATGCCTCAACATACTCGATGTCTCCATAAGATTTACAATCATCGCTAAAATCGGAGAAAGTCTCAAAATGATCTTTTGAACACTCAAGAGGAAAGGAGAATCACATATGCTCGAAGTTCCTGTGACTCTCTCGGGATTGGGACAAGGTTCTCAACACTAGACTTTATGAATTAAGTCCGATTCCTTTTCGAGAACAGTGTCAAGATGCTCATCCCCATATTTAGAGTGAGTGGGAATATCGGGTGTGATAACAACGAGATCGAGGAGTTGAGAAGGACTAGCATACATATGTTTTATACTTTCCATTTGTTCTTCCGCTAGTAATTCCATCATAGTCTTTTCTCCCGATTTTTCATGGAAGGAATTTCAACCGATGAACTTGAAGAACACGTACATAATTGACTAATATCAAGGGTAACTTCATCATCATCGTCATCGAGAATGAAACGGAATCGAGAGCTAGATTTGGTCGCTTTTCTTTTGCAATTGATTCCTAATAGATTGTTCAAAGGCAATTTGGGAATTTAATTTAGCGATCCGCTCTTGACTAACAAAACTTCCATGGATTTTTGATTTGGATTATCTTGGGAGTGTTTACATTCCTTCAAATCTTTCACTAAATCCAAAAGATCAAGGAGAAGATTTTGAGAAGTGGCTCAGGTGAGGTGGTGCTGATTCATTTAGTCTTGTAGAGGTTGGTTATGATACGAAGAGTCGTAATTGTTACAAGGAAATGGATTCCTTGTTTGACAATCGAGCTACAGATGTGGACCTCCACAATACTCACATGAAGAAAAGCGATGTGGTGTGAGTTATATGTGTGGTAGTCATAAGCTAAGTAGAGATAAACTAATATTTTTCTAATTTATTTAAGCAACTAAACTTTAATATCCCAAAAGCATATAGACTAAATCTTAATGATAAGGTCACAGTAAAATTGTAAAGTTTATTCAAAAACTGCTTCTAGGAAATTTTGACTTTTAATTTACACTAAGTAGTTGACTTATATGAACTTTGGATTGATTATACTATCTGATACTGTTATTATAAGCTATTATAAGACTAGAATAAGCTAGGTTATCTACTTATAAGCTAAGGAGCATGATTAATGGTTCTAAAAATCCAACAGTGGACTGTGAAGGTGCAATTCAAGTGGATTTTGACTTTTGCTGTATTACCTATGTATTTTTATGCTAAGACTGACTATTTCTATCCTAAACTAAACTGCTTAAGGCAAAATCAACCACTGAAATTGTACTAGATCTCCTACCAACTGCTGATCCAAACACTACTTAATGAAACTGATTTGCAAATTTAATCAACAAACTACTTATCTAGCATACACTAATACTCAAAACAGATGCAATAAACTAGATTAAACAATAATAAGCACTAAAATTACATTATACTACAGATTCAAATATATGAGACAGAAATGAAACTTACATAAGTCCAACCACTATGGTTTGCTTATGACTTTAATGAACCACTATCCTAAATTGATATCAAACCCAAATGAAACTGATCTCAACCCATTTTCACCATCAATACCAGCAATTCAGATCAGTTACAACTTTATAACTGCAGGTTGACTTTAATTGACCAAATATGAAAATTGTGCAATACCCACAGAAATTGATCCACTTAACTTAATTAACTTTTGAGAAGCTAAAACAACTATTTTGAATCACTTAGATAGATTAAAACTTAATTTGTGACAAGAACTGATTTTGGCGGGAAACATAAAGAAAACAGACAACATGAAATTGATAACTGAAACTTACTAATTAATACTTAAAATAACTTGTACCATGAAGGAAACATGAAACCCAGAAATCTTTTACATTAAAACAATAAAAACAATTACAAGAAAATTAAAAACGGTCTAAAACAAGTGACAAAATATTCTTCTGCCTTCTTTCTTGATATTTATTGACCTCCTAGAATCCTTGTCGACCTCTGATTAAATCCCACTTCATTCCAGCCATTGGATCATTAGAAATCATCAAAACCGTCCATGTGGAATTTTTGGCGGGAAAAGTGGTAATAGCAGGTTTATGCATTTAATGGGTTTTGGGAGGTTGTGGAGGTGGAGGGGGGTTGGTATACAGCTGGGGAGATAAGGTGAGGTGGAAATGAGGTGGAAAGGTGGAGAAAATCACCTCTGGTTTTGGTTTGCAGAGGTGGGAGAGGATAGTATACAGTGATGGCGGTTTTTTATATTTCAAAAACTTGGTTTGGGCTTGGGACTGGGTACAAGTTGGGCCAGCTGGGTATTAATAACATAAATGGTCCGTTTGGTTTTGTATATCACAAGGACTAGTTTTGTAATTTGTGCAAAGTGAGGGATGGATGTATAAACCTTCCAAAGTTATTCCAAGGGTGAATTTTGCCAAGCTTCAATAGTACAAGGACCTCAATTGATAATTTCCATTTTACACTTCGGGGACTAAATCGCCAAACTTTGAAACTTGAGGACCAAACATGTAAATTCTCCAAAAGTTCACCATAAGGACCAATGTTGCCATTTATGAATAGTACAAGGTTTATTTTGATTATTTTCACTTTTAAATTCACCAAGGACTATATTTGACAATTTTCAAACTTTAGGGACTAAAGTTGTCATTTTGTAAATTTTAAACTTTAAAGGGTTTATTTTGACAACTTTTGAATCTTATGGACCTTAAATAACATTTTGCTTTATTTTGATTTACGAGGACTAATTTTGACAACTTTTGAAACTTGGGGACTAAAGCGCCAAATATGCAAACTTAATACGTTTTCATCGATTTTGGTATTTTGAATTTAAAACACATAAAACACTTATTTGTGATATTTTCATCATTTTGATGCATTTACGAGTGTTTTCGGATGTTTTTGCGATCTAGATGGTACAAAAATGATGAGTATTTAGACACTCATCACCGACGCAAACCACAACGTAATGTTTTCTTTTACATAACTGATAAGCAAACAAAGAAAATATTAAATAAAATAATCATTGACCCAAATCAATCACTTTTTCATATGTATGAAACCAGATCAACTTTTTAACACCAACCAATTCAATTTCCACTCACTTAAGATCTGATTTTTATTTCTTAAACTACTATGTATATTTTAAATCATAGCATATTAGATTAAATTTGCATCCAGAAACCAAAACACAAAATTAAAACCCCTTTTCAAAAGAAAAGTTAGATGATTGAAACAAGAATTAAAAGAAATCAAAACATAAATAATAAACACATACATATCAAGATCTATACCATGTCACAACATAAAAAAGTGCTTCCAAACAATTATTGAATAATAGACACCAAAAGGTACTTATGACAAGCAAAATCATATAGTCATGCAACTATATTTTTCCAGTTATTTGTAAATGATATTTGTATAAGAAAAACCGAAATCAAAATCAAGTTTAATAAAAACAGAATATAAGGTGGAATCAATATGAACGAGAAGAACAAACCTTAAATCAATGATTAATGGTGTCATAAATTGGAACCTGTCTTATAATCCGGTTTAATGTAAGATTAAATAACGTGGATGGTGGTTTTAGGGTGATAGGATGATGGCCAAAGATTGAAAAAATTATGGTGGTTGTGAAGAATTAATGGAGTTGAATTAGGGTTTGGAGGAAGAAACAACATGAGAGAGGAAAAGAAAAAGAACAAATTAAATTGGTATAATATTGAAAATGATATAAATCCTGGCATCTAGTATCTATGTGATATGCCTTAAATGCCCTTTGATCATTTATAAAATGTTACCTAAAGTTTAAGTTTATTACGGTTATGCCACCACTATTTATAGCCATTGATCAAATAATAGATGGCTAAGATCGGTTCTCATGATTCTCGACCTTTTCTTGGTTACGAAAATAACCTTACACTATATATATATATATATATATATATATATATATATATATATATATATATATATATATATATATATATATATATATATATATGTCCAACCTTAAAATAGATACAATAGAACCAACAATATTGTGACAAGTGTCTTTTTATTAAAAGAAAATTAAAATTAAATTAAATTAGTTTATGGGTATTATAGTAATTGTACATTTTCATAATCGATTCTTTCAAAGCATAATCCCATGTTATGACCACTAATCCTTAATTGTAGTAGCTATACGTTACAATATCATCAACATCTCATAATTCGTTATTACGCTTCTCATCATAATCACAAAAAGGCAATTTACAGGATCAAAATCTTTCAAAAAAAGGCATACGATTTGTGGACAGCATGAGTAATATTACGAATGATAGTGATTCTATGCAAGGTATTCATATGATTTTTTGTTATGTTCTTTTAATATTACATGTAAACGTTTTCATCATCTTTGTTACGAAACATCAGGATACTTTTCATCTTTGTAAACGTTTCATCATCTATGATACTTTAATATTACATGTAAACGTTTAATATGACCAAACATCAGGATTCACCAGGCTATCACAAATCTCCTACGAATGAGTAATATTACGAATGATAGAGATGTTTTAGAGATTGTTAAAAAAATGGTTTTTTAATATTACATGTAAACGTTTCATCATATTTGTTATGTTATGTTCTTCTATATTATTACATGTTGCTACTGAACACAAGATTGTTTTAGAGATGTTTTAGAGATTGTTAAAAAATTGATTTTTTTAATATTACATGTAAACGTTTCATCATCTTGTTCATTGATGTAAAAAATTGATTTTTTTAATATTACATGTAAACGTTTCATCATCTTGTTCATTGATGTATCACTTACCACTCAGAATCATGTGGTGTAGAATGTGTTTTATGTAGCTGGCTACACCAATCTGCTCTACATACTGTTTGGACTTGTAACTTAACCATAGATAGCTGTACCTTTGAGGTGGTTTCATTTATATACAGCTTTTTACACAGCAAAAGAAATGTAACATATATCATTGTTGTATCTTATCTGGTTCTTCATGTTACACGTTTCAAAAGTACGTCAAAACTTGATACTAAAGAAAACGCTACTGTGGCAGTCCTAGCACGTTACGATAGCAATTAGATGCAAATCATACAGACTTGACATTTAGGATACTTTAGAAAGCCGTGACATTTGTACAAAAAAATTGTTTATGTGTGCATGTATTTTTTATTTTTATTTTTTGGGTCCTCTTTATTTTTTTTTTATTTAGGATACTTTAGAAAGCCGTGACATTTGTACAAAAAAATTGTTTATGTGTACATTCAGGGTGAATATACAAGTATCATACCAGTAGCAAAACAAGTGGACCATTGTAATGAGAGTTCCGATTCCACTGTATCTTCGTTTTTATCAGGCACTCGATTATGTATGTGCACCAATCCATATGATGTATGTCAGCTTCACTTTTTATACACGGAAGGTACTTCAAACTGACAGCGTTACACTTGTTCGCCTCCCCTATTGTTGAAAAAAGTAGTACAAGGAAGTTGATTTTAAACAACCACCCGCCTTGTCTGTTACTCAGTATTAGATCTGCAAGACGGCCAGTATAGTGCCTCTTCACACTGCTACCAAACTGTGCCTTCCATGCCCTTGTTAAAGCGTTCCGGAAATCTGCTTCATCACGTGCATCTACGTGTACATCTCCAAACGGTACACCAAGTACATTCCTGACTAGCTCTCTTGTAATTTCTATGCTTCTTCCATTAACCATCAAGCAACACGCCTCCTCGTCAAAGTTGTCCAACAGCCAGTATGACAAACGCGTTGGTACATTATTGATTTTGAATTCAAGCAGCTCACCAAATCCTATTTCTCTTACAAATTTTTTTTTGTCTACCGGATAATTGTGTTATTACTTGATACAATTTTTTTGGCGGATTCCGTGCATGTACCCTGTTTAATTGGTCATCTTTATCCGTAACCGCCATATCATTTTCTAGGTCCTTCTCAGTTTCTGCATTATATTTAACTTTTGGTTTCTTCTTCTTTTTGACACCAACTGTATTTGTCTTTAACTTCTTGGATGAAACAAAATCATCATCAGTTCGCTCCCCATCTACTGATTCTGTATGCTTATCTGTAAATACCACTGGTAATTTTATCTCCGAAACAAAATCATCGTCATCACTAAGAGCCAAATTGTATCAGTAAGTACGGGTCAAAATTTATGAGTACATGTCAAATATAGGTAAAAAATGGTTCAATTTGGGGTCAAAATATGTGCCAAATTGTATCGTTTTTACCCATTTTTAACATTTAATCATAAAGTTATACCCATACTAACTGATACATTTTGGCATATTCAAAGTGGTTGAACAGTTGCTGATACAAATTGGCACTAAGTATAGGATTTTGACCCATATTGAACCATTTTCCTCATATAGGTCAAAATAGATCAATTAGTTCCAATTTGTATCAGTAACTATCAGTCAAAATTTATCAGTACAGGTCAAATATAGGTCAAAATGTGACACCTCGCAATTTCAGGTTATTTCTCAAAACAATTCATGCTTCACCATTTCACCATTTATCGTAAACTAGGTTTACGTGTTCCAAATTCGCGTAACCTTAAGGGTTTAGCGGCGATTTCATGATCATATCATCACGGACATTTCATATGGACTAAGTTTAGTCTACATTTCATTAACATCATTTGCATCATGTTAGTTCATTCATGACTTTGCATTTCACATTAAACGCGTGAATTTTATATTAAATAAACGTTATCGCGTGAGTTATTATTTTGAATATTTAATCCGTTACTTCTAAAAATGATCCCGACATATTTTTTTATACTTACATTTAGTTTATAAAAACTATAATTTGAGTTTACCTAGTGTTTTAAATTTATTTCGTATATAAATTGTTAAATTTATATTATTACGGCGTTTTCCTTAAAAACTACACGATAATTATATTATCACTCAAATTATGCAAGAAATATATTTTTACAATTTTTATGATCTTAATATATTTTACTTTGGTCAATTAAAATTTATTTGATGCTAAAACTACTTTAAATACACAAGTTACAAACTATCCTTACTTAAATCCCTTTTTACTTACACTTTATATACACATTTTATACATATGCATAATAAAAAAAAAAAAAAAAAAAAAAATATATATATATATATATTGTGGGAAAACATATCCCCCTAAAATCCGGCCTAGGGGGGGGGATAAGTCCTTGAGTTGGTAAGAAAATTTTGCAAGTATAGATTTATACTTCACTTCATTCACTTTATCATTCATCTCCTAATAATTCAAGTAGTAAAAATTATTTTTCTCTCTTTGGTTCTTCCTCCATCAAACCGGTTCTTCAAGGTGTTCATAAGGGATCATCAAAAAATTTTCTCAAGATCAAGTTAATCAATCTAGATCACACTCTTATTAAGGTTTTGAAATAAAAACATAGGGTGTTTAGGTTAAACCTTTGTTCTTTGCACCTCATCATAGTTTACTTGTAAGCATATCATTTATATTTTTCATTTTTCCTTATCATTTCATATTTATTTCTTCATTTTTCTAGCAAACATGCAAGACTTGTGTTTATTTATACCATTTTTACATTGTTTTTAGAGTTTAATATATAAAGGTCATCCTATAATTATTCCCTTGTTATATTTTGGTCTTGATGATGTTTAGGAACCCATGACACCCTAAAAAGGTGTATGGTAGGATTAGTATAGCTTTGGAGTTGATTTGAAGGGATTGGAATAGGTTTAGTACGAGAAAAACTATTTTCGACAAATATATATAGTGGTCTGATCTCGTTTGTTTTTCGGAAAATCCGACGGTGAGGCACGAATTTTTGGCCTTGATATTTAGAAAATATATTTTAAAACGAATCCGTGGCGCTTGAACGGATTAAAGCGGAGTTATAACGAAGAAGTTATGAATTTTTCAAGTTTGACGACGAAATATATATTTTCTGAAATTTCAACAACCTATTATTGTTTTATTCGAGTAAAAAACGAGCCTTAAGCTTTATAAATTATTTCGACTTATCAAAAATATATTAGTATACTTTGATACGAAGCTAAGGACGTATAATACGTAGAAAACGGATTTGAAACGACTAAGATATACACGTTTTCATAAAATTGCCGTAACTTTATTATTTTAGAAAAACTATATTACTTTTACGAGACAAGTGTTACGGTAACTAAAACGACCATGTTGAAGGCTGTTTTTAACGATAATGTGGAACTTTTTGGAACGAGATGTCTTCTAATGAAATTAAGATCACCAAGCATATTTTTCAAAACGACCAAACGTTTGTATAGCGGAGTTGTAATAAATTATTTACGGTTACTTAAACTTTGCCGAAACTCACTTTTTACACAACAGTTGGACAAAATCACCATCTTTAACCTTTATTATCTTTATGTTCGAGACCTCTATGACGAAAACTCATGTACTAAAACTTCTAGATTTTGATACAAACTTTCCAAAACCGTTGAGTTCGTTTCCTAACGTTCGACGTACACCATTTTACGACTAGTTTTACGAAGCCATTTTGTCACTTTCATGAAATTCGACGACTTTATTTTACTTACGAAAAGTGATAATTTCACTATAAATCATTACGAAACCATTGTAGGATGACATTTTGACGTAAATACTTGTAAAGTGATTTAAGAATGGTCAAGACGTCAAAAGAGTATTTTTCGACGATAAGTATTATTTTCAAAACTCACAAATGGTATAAATAACATACGAAATGCATGCATATCATTATATCATAACTCATTACATATCATATCATTCGTAATAGGTCCAGATTAACGTATCACGCTATACCTCAGTGTACTCACTCTTGTCATCATACCAATTTATCAAGTGAGTTTTCATAGCCCCGTTTTACAAGTTTTTACATTATTTCAAACCTACGGGGGAGAATACATTGCACAACATTTTTATTACGATACCAAGTATGTTAAATTCATTTACATTGCTTAAGTTACCACGTTGCCAGTTAAATGTCCCCATTTCATATGCATGAGCCGTTAATTTCCTAGAAGCGTGTGTGAGTGGATAGATCTATCGAGGGTGACGCCTCCATCCGGGTTGGTGAATCCCAACTAGTCATACGGATGCATTTCATTCATAAACATTATTAGAGTTGTTTGGCAAGACACTGTTGGGGCGAACATCACTCGGAGCTTCGGTATCATGCGCTTAAGCAATTGTAACATTTTATGTGACATGATTGTCATACACGTAACATTTTATGTGACATGATTGTCATACTGATCTATACTTGCGTGAGTCGTATAAAACATTTACATAAACCTATGATTTCTCACCAACATTATTGTTGACCGCTTTAGCAATGTATTTTCGTGTAACTAAGACATACTCATCATGGCATGGTTAAGGAACCTTTTGAGTCAAGGCGCCGACTTACATTATTGTACATTGGCACTTTCTTTCAAAACCATCGTTTGGACTTGTAATATATTTATATTTCCATAAACTTTATAAACTTTGGGACCTATACTTTGTAAACTCGATTGTTTTATTAAATCAAACGATGTTCTTTTCAAACGACACTTTAGGTCGTTCAATATAACTGTGATTGTGATGCTATGACGACCGGTCCCGAATTCCATTCCACCGCAAAACAGTAATTTGGGGTGTGGCAGTTGGCATCGAGCTTGATTATAGAGAACTAGGTTGCATCATTGACCCTAGACTATAACTACATCATCATAGCATCTCATCATTTCATCATAAGTGCATATTCACTTTACATGCGGTTTAGCCTACATTTTCGAGTTATTTACTTTCATTTCAAATCGATTGTCACATGGATGCCCTTAAATACCCATTTCATTATCCTTTCCTCATACTCTAATGTGGAGAATTCTTTGTCATTCCCTATCACAATTTTTATATCAACCGATTCATCACCGATAACGTCGAATGCCGAGATAAACCTTTAAGTAGGGCGAAGTCACTCTCACTCTTTGTTTCACCACTAACATGTCGAGTTACACTTTATTCACACATTAAGTCACTAAACCATTATACATTTGAAGCACTTACAACACCTCATAACCCATCTTTTGAACCCGTCGATCATTTTGAAAAATAACCTCAAACTTATCACCTTCTATCACATCTCTTTAGAGCGCTTATTCCTAACATAGGATTTGACTACGCCTCATTTTCCTTTTATTTTGAAGAGTTATGGCGCAAGAAAGCTTCACTAGAAATGACACCACCGCTATCCAAAGGTATGTAGATGATAGTATAGCCGAGGCACTAAGGAAAGAACGGCGACGATGGCGCTATTACCGAGGCCGCAATCCGCTAAAACTGCGAGACTTGCTTACATCAAAAGGTTTCAAGAGTTGACTGTTCTTTGTCCAATATGGTTTCGGACAATGAGAAACTATTGGAAAATTTCATTGAGGACTTTCACAAAATATCCAAGGAGATGTAACTTCTTCGATCCACAAACAATTGAAGAATCTACCAGTATGACTCAAATACTCATGGCTCAAGTTGTGAAAGGGAAAACATTATCAACAATAACCACCACAACAATAACAACAATCACACCATCAACAACAATAACAACCGCACCAACTACAACAATAACCAAATCAACAACAACAAAAGAAAATGGGAAAATGACCAAAGAGGTTATAATAACAACAACCAAAACCGTGACACTAACCATCACCAACAACATAATAGAAGACAAGAAGCCGCCAGGGTTTATGTTGCTGCACCAACAAAGGAAAGAACTTATACTGGAAACTTACCACGATGTCATCAATGCACGCTACATCATGATGGAACATGTGGTATATGCTTTATCTGTCAAAAGTGGGACACCTTGCTAAGGACTCAAAGGAAAAGGATATCTTGGAACACACCCACTATGTACTAGATGTAAGTTTCATCACTCGGTCTTTGCCTCGCCAAGTGCCGCCATGATGCCAAAATTAGGACACCTCGCCGGGGATTGTAGAGGTAAAACTATAATGACATGTTTCAATGTGGGAGCAAGGACACTATCGAGCCAATGTCCCCAAAACCAAGATCAACAAGTTGAAGGTGCTCTTGAGAAAGCATACATGTTAGAAGGAGGAGAAGCTCAAAAGGATTTCAACAACGGAGGATCAAGAAGTTCGGAAACTAACAGTCTTATTTTTTCCTTATGCACTATGTCGTACTAAGTTTATGTCTTTCATCGTATCCAAACTTAATAACTTAAAGATGTACTACTTTTGATAAACCACTCGTTGTAAAATATTCTCATCTATCGTACTTTATTTTCTTTCCGATTTGTTATTACTTACGAATTTTAGTTCCTTTTACTTTAACTATCATTTTAACGACACGTTTAAATCGTTGTAAACATCGAGAGTTATAACAACTAAACCGAGCGTCACGTCATCGTTCCTTAATTATACATAGCCTAGCTAACTATGTCTAATTCGGAGGATCACGTTATGTTGGGAGCGATTATTTATAAATCTTAGTGCAAGCAAAATTTTCACATGTTCCGATTCAAAGTGTTACTTATGAGAGATTCATCCGATATTTTCCTTACTATGATGTTTTAGACACTCTCAATCATCGATAACCGTAACGACACTTCTCCATGTCTTCTCTCCTCGATATTCACCACAAACTCAACAATTCGATAGACTAACACGAACTGAATTCAGGGACTGAATACCTTTTTGGATGGGCGAATGTGACAACTCGCAATTTCAGGTTATTTCTCAAAACAATTCATGCTTCACCATTTCACCATTTATCGTAAACTAGGTTTACGTGTTCCAAATTCGCATAACCTTAAGGGTTTAGCGGCGAATTCATGATCATATCATCACGGACATTTCATATGGACTAACTTTAGTCTACATTTCATTAACATCATATGCATCATGTTAGTTCATTCATGACTTTGCATTTCACATTAAACGCGTGAATTTTATATTAAATAAACGTTATCGCGTGAGTTATTATTTTGAATATTTAATCCGTTACTTCTAAAAATGATCCCGACATATTTTTTTATACTTACATTTAGTTTATAAAAACTATAATTTGAGTTTACCTAGTGTTTTAAATTTATTTCAGATATAAATTGTTAAATTTATATTATTACTGCGTTTTCCTTAAAAACTACGATAATTATATTATCACTCAAATTATGCAAGAAATATATTTTTACAATTTTATGATCTTAATATATTTTACTTTGGTCAATTAAAATTTATTTGATGCTAAACTACTTTAAATACACAAGTTACAAACTATCCTTACTTAAATCCCTTTTACTTACACTTTATATACACATTTTATACATATGCATAATAAAAAAAAAAAAAAAAAAAAAATATTGTGGGAAAACATATCCCCAAAATCCGCCTAGGGGGATAAGTCCTTGAGTTGGTAAGAAAATTTTGCAAGTATAGATTTATACTTCACTTCATTCACTTTATCATTCATCTCCTAATAATTCAAGTAGTAAAAATTATTTTTCTCTCTTTGGTTCTTCCTCCATCAAACCGTTCTTCAAGGTGTTCATAAGGGATCATCAAAAAATTTTCTCAAGATCAAGTTAATCAATCTAGATCACACTCTTATTAAGGTTTTGAAATAAAAACCTAGGTGTTTAGGTTAAACCTTTGTTCTTTGCACCTCATCATAGTTTACTTGTAAGCATATCATTTATATTTTCATTTTCCTTATCATTTCATATTTATTTCTTCATTTTTCTAGCAAACATGCAAGACTTGTGTTTATTTATACCATTTTTACATTGTTTTTAGAGTTTAATATATAAAGGTCATCCTATAATTATTCCCTTGTTATATTTTGGTCTTGATGATGTTTAGGAACCCATGACACCCTAAGAAGGTGTATGGTAGGATTAGTATAGCTTTGGAGTTGATTTGAAGGGATTGGAATAGGTTTAGTACGAGAAAAACTATTTTCGACAAATATATATAGTGGTCTGATCTCGTTTTGTTTTTCTGGAAAATCCGACAGTAGGCACGAATTTTTGGCCTTGATATTTAGAAAATATACTTTAAAACGAATCCGTGGCCGCTTGAACGGATTAAAACGGAGTTATAACGAAGAAGTTATGAATTTTTCAAGTTTGATGACGAAATATATATTTTACGAAATTTCAAAGAACCTATTATTGTTTTATTCGAGTAAAAAGCGAGCCTTAAGCTTTATAAATTATTTCGACTTATCAAAAATATATTAGTATACTTTGATACGAAGCTAAGGACGTATAATACGTAGAAAACGGATTTGAAACGACTAAGATATACACGTTTTCATAAAATTGCCGTAACTTTATTATTTTAGAAAAACTATATTACTTTTACGAGACAAGTGTTACGGTAACTAAAACGACCATGTTGAAGGCTGTTTTTAACGATAATGTGGAACTTTTGGAGCGAGATGTCTTCTAATGAAATTAAGATCACCAAGCATATTTTTCAAAACGACCAAACGTTTGTATAGCGGAGTTGTAATAAATTATTCTGATTTACTTAAACTTTGCGAAACTCACTTTTTACACAACAGTTGGACAAAATCACCATCTTTAACCTTTATTATCTTTATGTTCGAGACCTCTATGACGAAAACTCATGTACTAAAACTTCTAGATTTTGATACAAACTTTCCAAAACCGTTGAGTTCGTTTCCTAACGTTCGACGTACACCATTTTACGACTAGTTTTACGAAGCCATTTTTGTCACTTTCATGAAATTCCGACGACTTTATTTTACGACGAAAAGTGATAATTTCACTATAAATCATTACGAAACCATTGTAGGATGACATTTTGACGTAAATACTTGTAAAGTGATTTAAGAATGGTCAAGACGTCAAAAGAGTATTTTTCGACGATAAGTATTATTTTCAAAACTCACAAATGGTATAAATAACATACGAAATGCATGCATATCATTATATCATAACTCATTACATATCATATCATTCGTAATAGGTCCGGATTAACGTATCACGCTATACCTCGATGTACTCACTCTTGTCATCATACCAATTTATCAAGTGAGTTTTCATAGCCCGTTTTACAAGTTTTACATTATTTCAAACCTACGGGAGAATACATTGCACAACATTTTTATTACGATACCAAGTATGTTAAATTCATTTACATTGCTTAAGTTACCACGTTGCGATTAAATGTCCCCATTTCATATGCATGAGCCGTTAATTTCCTAGAAGCGTGTGTGGTGGATAGATCTATCGAGGTGGCGCCTCATCCGGGTTGGTGAATCCCAACTAGTCATACGGATGCATTTCATTCATAAACATTATTAGAGTTGTTTGGCAAGACACTCTGTTGGGCTAACATCGATTGAGACTTCTATCATGCGCTTAAGCAATTGTAACATTTTATGTGACATGATTGTCATACTGTAACATTTTTATGTGACATGATTGTCATACGATCTATACTTGCGTAGTCGTATAAAACATTTACATAAACCTATGATTTCTCACCAACATTATTGTTGACCGTTTTAGCAATGTATTTTCGGGTAACTAAGACATACTCATCATGGCATGGTTAAGGAACCTTTTAGTCGCGGCCGACTTACATTATTACATTGGCACTTTCTTTCAAAACCATCGTTTGGACTTGTAATATATTTATATTTCCATAAACTTTATAAACTTTTGGGACCTATACTTTGTAAACTCGATTGTTTTATTAAATCAAACGATGTTCTTTTCAAACGACACTTTAGGTCGTTCAATATAACTATGATTGTGATGCTATGACAATCGGTCCCAGAATTCCATTCATTTGCCAAAGCAGTAATTTGGGGTGTGACATAAAATGTGTTATTACTTGATACAATAAGTAGGTGATATTCATGTAAGTAAGTGATCAAATGGGGAGTAAAATGTTGTGCCAAATTGTATCAATTTGACCCATATTGAACATTTACTCATAAACTAACAACCATAATTACTGATACAATTTGGCACTAACTAACCTATTCTGACACATAGTGAACCATTTTTTACCATATTGCACCATTTTATAGTTGTTTAACCGTTGCTGATACAATATGACCCATTCTATAAAATGTTTTCACCATTTTAAATACTTACTCATCCATTTTTACCCATATTGCACCGTTTTACTGAAACAATTTTTCCCATATTGCCCATATTGCACCATTTTAAAGATTTGATCATACATTTTAAATACTTACTCATACATTTCTTACCCATACTTATTTATCCAATTTCACCCTCATTGAACCATTTTAAATAGTTGGACACTTTTCTGATACATGTACTCATACGTTTGTTCCCACATTAAACATTAACCATAAATTATAATCCATAATCATTAATTACAAGCGTCAACCATATCCAGGACATAATTATAATATAATTTACCTTTCCCATCTTGTTTTTCCTTTACTTTTTCAACTAGTGCTGCCAATCTCCCTTTTAGATCTTTGCATTTAGCTGCCACATAGATTACTCATTAACTAGGATCCGTTTTCATTAACTACATATGCCACACATAATAGCTTTGTTGTTACACGATTTAATCATTATTTACAAAAAAATTTGATTACCTTTAGCATCTTCCATGTTATTGGAATCCAGTTCATCGTTTCCAACAGTTTTTTTAGAGTTATCTACCTCAATTCCAACGCCATCTTCCACCGTATCAGTTGTTTCAGCCGTTTTATCAGACCCAATGTCAACATTAATGTCTTCCCCTATTTTCTCTTGTCCACCATTTACATTTTCAATTGATTTATCAGACCCAATGTCAAGATTAATGTCTTCCCCAGCTATCAGATAGGTTATAAAAAAATCCAATTAGAAGACCCTCTAAATACAGGATGACCAACTTCATAACCAAATTTACACATAGCATTAGGACACTCTCTAAATACAGTTTAACTAAAACATCTAATCCACATTTATATACATGAATCAAACATTCTCATCCAACATCTAATTGGTATTTGGCAGCGTTCTAATAATGTAAACATCACTTGATTAGAGAGTGATTCGCATCATGCATTTTGACAATAATTACCATTTGTAGATACATTTTTATTGATACCATATGTATTATGGGGGTGTTTTGTCAACTACATTTGATGATACAATCTAATTTTATGCTAATTTATTCAGTTGTTGATACATTTCTACGTTTTCTAAACCAAAAACAACTTTACCCACCCTGAACACTAGCTAACACATTTTTTACCATATTACCAGTTTGTCTACTCACAAATACAATCACAAATCACAAGTAACAACTTTAACTTAATCAATTCATTAAAAATTGTTTTATCTATCATAAAATTTACAAAACCTCTACCTTTACTAAATTACGCATCTTAGGGTTGCTACATACCTTCTCCTGCATTAACCCATTCTGGAGTTGTTAAATCTATAACTTCCTCCTCGTCAGTCCCATGTTTGCGCCTCCTATGGATAGACAAACGTCCACTTCATCTTACTAAAAAAAACGAAAAAAAAAAACAATGCAAATTAGTGAACTATAGATATTTTGATAACAACAAAAAAACATTCAATGTATCACTTACGGGTCAAAAAAACATTCAAAGAAACCATGTATTTATATACAATTAAGCGATCTTGATTCATCTCCATCCCTTAATTTTGGGGATATTGGGTTTAATTTGAATGAGCTGAGTATCCGGTGTTGGTGATGAAAAAACGGGATGAAGAACTTTTTTTTGGATCTTGTTTTATCTGGTTAAAGGTAAACAAATGAGAATAAATTGGTTCGGAAATGATTTACTTTAACTAGTACAAAATGCCCCTCATTTGATATTTTATTACAATTAAGCCACTCATCTCAATTAATATGATATAGATACATCAACATTGATCCAATGGCTCACAATTGTACCTATTGTATCTATTATAAACTTGGTCACCACAATAACACTCCCTATATATAGGGGAGAGTTAATGTGAGATCAAACTTAAAGTTGTAAAAATAAGATCTAGTTTAAAAAACCACTCAAACATTTATAAATAACAATTTTATCAATAATACATAAAAAAATAATATTTTAAAACAAATTAACATTTTAGCAACTAATAACCAAATGATACATGAGTTTAGATTAGTGATACACCTGATACACATTACACTAATAAATATTCCAAAACCTGATACACAAACAAAAACTCGATACACATTACACTTCTAATCAAAGTGTATTACCTAGGTTTGTAAATTTAAAAAAGAAAGCTATCGAAACTTTAACAATTTTAGTTGTAGTTAATAAAAAAATTGTTTTTGTTGTAGGAAAAGTGTCACTTGTCAAATTTTAGTTGGATCTCATTTTAACAACTTTAAGTTTGATCTTATTTGATCTAGATTATATATATATAAAGTGAATATGAGGTTGTCTTGCATGTAATCTTACATGCAAAACCACTCTAAATCTATATCGTCCAATAAGAAAAAATCAAAAAAAATATCATTTGTATTATGTCGCTTCACTATGTTAGTGTTTTTTCTTAATTGCATCATACATCATTAATGTAGTGTTCATTATAATACATGTTTCTTTTCCATCATATTGGTGGGTGTTTTTTGTTAGATTAAACAATTGTTTGATTATAGTCACGATTAAAAGGCATTGTGCTACTCACACATTAGTTCCACACCTAAAATTGTAAAAAAATGAATCAAAGTAGTACAGTATAATTTTAGGTGATTTAGAGTAGTTTCACATGTAAAATTACATGCGAGACAACCCCATATTCACTTTCCCATATATATATATATATATATATATATATATATATATATATATATATATATATATATATATATATATATATATATATATATATAAAAGAATTACACATACTAATTAACATTATTGTACTATGTCGTTAGTTATCTGCAGTAATCATCTATAAAAGAAAATTTGAAAAGATTTAAAATAATTTAATGTGCTTGCACGAAATATCATTTTAATCTTAATATCTTAACGGTTTTAAATTTCAAATATTTGTTTAACTTCCTACCAAAATAGTTTCCTTATTAAAACTCAACCAATGATTTAATTACATACTATATATAAATTACACATATTTACTATCCGTTAACGTGGAATGCTAGAACAACAAAAGTTTTACAATAAATTTCTCACACAATGATGTGCGGCTAATTTTATGACATATCATTGTGTGGAAAACACTTTGTAAAGCTTTCGTGGTTTTAGCATTCCGCTATATAAAATTCCATTGACACAACATGATGAACATGTTGCATTTATACAAACTGCAATATCAAAACTTTTCATAATCTTCGTTTTTTAAATGCATTGGATGTAATCATCCAAGCAAAAGCTAATAAATAATGTCACGTCATGCCAAATCACCATTTTTCCCTTTCACCTTTTTTATCACTCACAAACCCAAAAACCCACTCCATGGTCATTCAAACCAAAACCCTACTTTTGAGACCCACCATAACCAAATTTTGTTTAAAAAAAATAAAAAAAAATAAAAAAAAATAATAAAAAGATTGTTCATTTGGTGCAAGACAATTTAGTCACTTGCACCTTGGTACCAACATGAGGCGGTATAGTGGCGCCACCACCGCGCCGGTCCAGGTCGGCTTGGTGCTTGCCAAAAGTTACTACACACAAAAGAAAAGGCAAGGTTGGAAAAATAAATAATTAATACAATCGCACAATACAACCACATTGTAAAACAAAAGTATCTTAAAGCACACTTAGTTTGAAATCTATTATATTGTTTAATTTAAATAGTTAAATACAATTTAATCCGCAAACTTTCTCTGACTCTCTCTCTAAAAATAAATACGCACACTCAAAATGATAATGATAATGTGAAAAACCATCCACCACCAATGGAGTCTCTTAATTACTTGCTTCTTGTAGCCACTATCATTCTAGTTATCTTCATAGTACTAAACTATAATGATAATGTGAAAAACCTTCCACCGGGTCCTCGACCATGGCCTATCATTGGCAACTTTAACCTCATTGGCAATCTCCTCACATATCTCTTCACAGATTGTCCCAAAATATGGCAAACTCATGTACCTCAAGTTTGGTTCGGTTCGGTTGTAGTTGTTTCATCACCGACATGGCTCAACAATTTCGAGGACCCATGATCATATCTTTGCTTCCTACCAACAACTGCAGTGGGAAGCATACAACTATACAACTACCAAGCCATTACTTGGGCCCCATACGGGCCTTATTGGAGCCAAGCTAGGAAAATCTACTTGAGTGAGCTTTTAGCTCAAAAAACTCGACTCCTATGAGTACATTCGTGTTGAAGAAAGGAATATTTTCCTCTCTCGTTTACACAAGATGGTGGGAATTCCTATTGTGCTAAAAGAGCAAATTGCACACTCCAATCTAAGTATGATTAATAGAACTTTATTGGGTCGTAAGTACTTTAGCGAAACAAATGATGAAAAGGAGATTGTGACTCTTCAAGAGTTTCAAGAGATATTGGATGAATGGATATTGTTAAATGGAGTTTTGAATATTGGAGATTGGATACCTTGGACGGAGTTTATGGATTTGCAAGGGTATGTGAAGAGGATGAAGGCTATGTTCAAGAGATTTGATAGGTTTAATGAACATGTACTTCAGGACCATATGGCACGAATGAAAGCCGAAAAAGATGATTTTGTGGCCAAAGATATGGTTGATTCGCTACTAAAGCTAGTCGATGATCCTAACCTTAAGGTTAAGCTCGATTACGATTGTGTCAAGGGGCTTACGCAGGTACATTGACTTTTTAGAATACCCATAAAGGTTGATATCTCCCAATCAAAGCCATAAGAAAATAATTATCTCTCGGGGTGAGAATAAACCACAAGTTTCTCTTTGATTTGCAGTTGACTAATTTCACTTCAAAAGTTTAAATAACAAATTAAAAAAAAAAAAAAAAAAAAAAAAAGTGAAATAATTGCATAAAATAGGCCTAATAAGGAGACGATTACACACGTCAAATGTTATAGACTAAATTAATTATGCATACGAATTAGACATCTTAATCAAACCCTTAAAATATATACTTCTTTAACATGTAAACGCCACGAAAATGGATGGATAAAAAATGAAACCACTTGAGAAATAAAACAATGTCCTATTTAAGGATATTCCATACCTCCATAATGTGTCCTAATTATCTTGCAGGACCTTTTAGTCGGAGGAACAGATACATCTGCAACGGTTATAGAATGGGCAATGTCCGAGCTCATGAAACAACCCTCTCTAATCAAGAAGGCAACAGAAGAGCTCGATAGGGTAATTGGCAAAAAGAGATGGGTCGATGAGTATGATCATCCAAACCTTCCATTCATAGATTCAGTTATAAAAGAAACAATGAGGTTGCACCCTGTTACCGTTATACTAGCACCACATGTAGCTCTTGAAGATTGCAAAGTGGCTGGATATGATATAGCCAAAGGGACGACAATCTTTATAAACTTATGGGCCATTGGCGTGACTCAAACCTTTGGGATGACCCTGAATGCTTTCGTCCTGAAAGGTTTTGGGTAAGGATATAGACATGAAAGGGCAGCATTTTGAGTTGTTGCCGTTTGGGTCAGGTCGAAGGATGTGTCCTGGTTATAATCTCGGATTAAAGATTACAAGGTCATTACTGGCGAACATGTTGCATGGGTTTAACTGGACATTGCCTGATGACATGAAGAAAGAAGACATTAATATGGAAGAAATGTATGGTTTGAGTACACACAAAAAGTTTCCATTAGTTGCTGTAACCAAACCTCGTTTGCCCGATTATATGTATAACTATATGTGATGATATTTTAGACTTAAAATTGATAAAAATTACCTACTTATATTTCTTCCTTTGTGGAAGGTGTATCACTGTAAGGACATTATTGTATCACTTAATAAAGTCACAAAGTTATGTATAATAATAGCATACTTCACTGTATAGCTGCAATTCTCCATGTTCTTGTAAGGTGCCTTGTGGCCACGGAGGTTCACATGCGCCGACTCAGGCTATCAAATGGGTGATCGCCGTGGGATTAGCCCATTTCATGATGTCGAGTCGGAAACCCATATTACCCAAAAAAATAAAATAAAATAAAATAAAATAAAATAAAATAAAAAAAAAAAAAAAAAAACTTAATATGTGTGAGTCCAAGTTCTCAACACCCTTGTCGAACGTTATATATTTGTAACACGTCTTCATAAAAGTGTGGGATCTTCGCTTAAACTATCATAATCACTTTCAGTTGGTATGCATCTGTCATTTTGATAAACTTCAAAAAGAAAACAATTTTAAGACACACAACTAGTACACGGATTGCTTTTTTGGCATAAGGCTGAAATGTCACACTTACTTATACATTTGATTTGGAAATCTAGGCTCTGCTATAGCAACTAATGGGAACCTTCTTTGCGGAGACAGTCCATACAACTCTTCCATATTTATATCGTCGATCTTCATATTTTCAAGCAACTTCCAGTTAAACCCATGCAATAAGTTCCCGAGTAATGACTTCATCATTTGTAATCCAAGGCTACAGCCCAGGCATATCCCTTCAAGGTAGATATGTTTTTGATGTATTTTACCTTATGAAAAATTTAATGTTTTACGAAAACTGTTGTCCTTGCTTTAAGGATGTGTCATTTTACCTTAAAGTGATCATGAGGCCTATTAACATTATATCTAATTAATGTAGTTCTTAGTTGGAAATGCATTTAGATACATTGTTGTTATAGGAAATGTAGTGAGGACGGAACTTGAACATTGTTGGTGGAAGGGCCAGTTTGAAAATTATTTATTCTACGATGGTCGATATATATTACGTTGAAATTTTTGTATTTAAAATGACCAAAACCATATATAAAAGGGTATAAATGTACATGTGGTCTTTTTTTTTTAGCAACCCCCTCGATCTCTTAAGTTCCGTCTACTTAGTGAAAAAGTGATATTTAGGTGCTTGATTTTATCTGTTGTATACTTCATTTTGTATGTTCCAGTGTTGTATTTTTTATGTTGAGGATAATGAGCATGCTCATTGATTCTTAGATTACCCTTATCTGCCACATCAAAACACCTTTGTTCACCCTTAACCGCACCACATCACCCTCACTCCAACACCATTGAGCATTAGCAATCACACCACCCTCACCATTTTAACCATTTTTTTATTTATTAAAAACTAAAACTTTTGTTCATAAAATAAAAACTACACAAATAGTTAAAAACATACACGTACGAAATTAAAAACGTAAACATTACATCGATAATTAAAAGCGTATACTAAAATGGTAAATTCCACCACGCCTGGATTACCCGCCTTTGCAACTCAACCCGTTCGTGTTCTTCTGTAGTCATGTGATTAGTAGGCGGAAATAGAACTTTTCGGATTCTCAACTCTTTATCCTTTAGTTCGAGCTCCATCTTTTTTATGGCCAATAACTCTATAAGGTTTTAGCCCTTTTGGACGTTGTACTGGTCGTTGACACTTGCATATTCGTTGACCATCAACTTAGTCAACGCTTCCACATCAACGCCAGATGTCGAGGAAACTCCTTTCCCTTTCCTATTTGCTTGGTCTCTGCCCATGGGACGTCTTGGACAAACTTCCTCCACTTCATATTCCTCGTCCTCGGCCTCCGTATTCAAATTAAAACTACCTATGACTCCCTTGTGTTGAATGAACTAGAGCCGCTTGACTTGTATCTATTGTTCTTATTTTCCTTTTGTTGTGCTACAAATTCTGAAACTTCCACATAACTCCATTTATCACAATCTTTTAAATGAAGATGTGTAAACAAGATTCCATATTCAACTTTATATTCCACAAGTGCTTGTTGAAGATAATCCCCGTCTCCGGCTCCACTACGCCGAGTGACGTTGTCGTACACACCACAAAAATTCGTAACTTTCGGAACCACAATCTTCCATTTGTCGTTAACCATATCATATGTCCGACGTTGGTTATAGGACAAGTTTTGAGCATGTGTTGCAAGACATTTAAAAGAAAAAAAATATGAGTTTATGATATATAAAATATAATAAAACATAAAGACATCAAGAGTACACAGTGGAAGACTTAAGATCATAACAAATAAATTAATTAGCGAAAGTATGCGTAACGTACCTCTTGCGAATATCAAATCCCTCGAGCAAAGCAAAACAACCCTCGAGCAAAGCAAACCAAAGAAGTACTTATTGGTGTAAGAATAATGTCTTACAACCACGTTCTTGTACCACGAATTAACCAAACGAATCAGCGATTGCTAGATCTAACACAAGTCCTCGTTTAAGAAAAGCGAAACCAAACTCCCTTACAAATGGGGTGTTTGGCCGATATGGGACAAGAGAGAGAGAGGAGATCTAGGGTTAATTCATGCACAAGTGTATGAAACCCAGAACCTACCCTCCTTATATACTAGTAGGTAAACTTAGGGAACAAGTTTGTGAATTAGGCTTTGTTTAGCCCCATATGGCGACCACCAATGCAAGCCCAAAGCCCATTCCATAACTTTTCCAAGTTTCCATTTCTAGTCCTTCTCTTTTCATTTAACGGTCGTTAGTCATTTTCCGTTAAATACTTAACGATCGTTAACGGACTTAATGTGTAATAATTAATCGTAAACATAAACATTAATTATTAACTTTAATTCTCATTCGCTAATGTGTGCAATCCGTGGTCACGAGTTCGAATCCGGACATTCACATGTTTGTAAATATATACATTTCCAACGACTCCCACTTGGATATGTTTACAAAGCGTGAAATGACATTGGTTAGCGTCTAGCAACACGCCAATGCCCGGTACAACTCGTGTATGGTTTTCGGAGAAAAACCAAGTTTGATGATTCATCATCATATTCATCCTTTGTTTCTAATACCATGTTAATAAGAATATGGATCTCACTCATTTCTTAATTAACTATTACATTTCTCGCTTTATGTGATTGATTAAGATTACCAATTCTTGAACATATTCGAAGACCTTGGGCATGGCCATGCAAACATCTTAACAACCCTACGAGGGGCCAGTAGTATTATACTTCAAAATAAATTTGAAGGAAACAAATCCCATTTGACTACAAGCGAGATTCATAAATTTCGCAACACTTACGAAAACAACCCTTATAACTACCGATTCGTATAGCGTTAGATTGCTTCACAAAATGCACTACATCCATGACATATCTCTTGTATCTCAAGTCGGAGGATAAATATCCATGATATACTTAATGACAAAGATCCATAAAGTATCATCATGTGGGTGGGATAAGTCCTATACTCGATTCATTGAATATCATCGAAATTAGTCATGCTACGCATCAATATACTTTCAAGTATATTCTAACTAATACTCGATTTGTCTTAATTCAATATCATTCCCATGTTATTGATTGACAACGGACTATTTAGAATAACTTAAGTTATTCATGGATTTAAACATGCAAACATAGGACACAATATTATAAATGAAATTAAGCGTATACCATACTTTAATTCATTATAAATAATAATTGTTTAACATCCTTTATCCAAATACTAAATAGATCAATGCATGATAATACTAGTTAATGAATTTTGCCACAAGTCATGAGAATCATACTTGTTGACAAGGCATAATTTCAATTAACTTTGATCTATAGGAATTTTGAGAATACTTATTTCAAAAATTCAATAAGTGAATTTCTTGTATATGTTTACACATATCTTGATATTGTCATATCATTCCATAAGGTGCGTGATAACCTGAACCACCCTTTTATGACAATCATCTTTCAAAACTTTAAAGTTTTAAAGTATTCTTCATTCTTTAATGTATAATGCAACTATGCTCTTGGTTGAGCATAACTAGTCAACATGGTAATTATCAAGAATACCATGACTAGAATTGAGTGTCGTCTCAATTAAACCAGCATCATTGTATACAACAATATGCTCTTTAAACATCCGTAAACTTTGAACAGTTATAGTGTAATGTTGGTGCCTACCAAACTCAAGTTTGTTGGCAATGACAATTATGAAATAATTGCCATATTTTCGTCCATAGAATCTAGGAGCATATCCGGTTGTGGAATGTGATTCTAAATCGAAACATATTCCTTTTAAAATATTTATTACACTAACAACTTTCAATGTTGTCAAATCATCTTGTAACCAAGCATGACACAACAATCTTATACACAACATGATGTACATGATGAATCTTCAAGTTAAACTTTAAGATCTCATTCATATTATATCTTGTTAAAGATATGTATTTATCATGTTTTATTAGACTCATTTATTTTACCGCATATGTTTATAGTAATAAACATATATTCCAAGGTTGCATGTCTTATTTCCAAATCTTACAAACAAAGTTTCATTCCCAACTAAAACTTAATTTAAGTGGAATGTAGTTGCCATACAACTTATAAGATTTAAGAAAATAAAATAATACTCCCACTAGCTTTCGGGAATACTTATGAGCTATCTTATTTTAATTATTAAATCAAACATGGATTTAATATTAAACATAAGAATCATCTCTAGATGCATGCATATATCCATTTATGGATTCTTGCGGTTTGTACATATCCAAGGATTATTTGAATTCATAAAACTTCTTTGTATTACTCATCGTCCTCATAAAAGTAATTCCACAACAAAGAGTTATGACATTCATTGTCAAAATTTCATATCAATGAAACTAAGTATGACAATTATAATCTTTATACTTCTATTTAATGGATCTAGTAAAGAATATTCAATCATAGTTAATTGCTTAAATATGATTAATATTATTATCACTAGACATGCATTAAATATGTGTACAATATTGTCCATATGATTTCTACATAAAGATTTAAACCACTAAGGTTTCCATCCTTTGAAGAAACTCATATTCATTATTAAGATAAACCAAGTATCTAAAGTTGATTATCTTTATGGACGACATCTCAACATTCATAGTATGATTGATTTACCACAATTCATCATTTGGTAAATTCATCATTATGATTATCGAGCTTACCATGATCACGTAACTCATATTTCTCGGCATATTAAATATCGAGATATCCTTTCGGATCTATGAGCGACAATTCCATCATATTGAGGTCTATCATTTACATGTTTAACCTCATCATGATATTTGCTAGTGTATTTTAGAAGATTATGTATTTTGTAATTCAATCTTTCAAGATCTAAACAAAACTCCCACTTGCCTTTAACAATTTAAAGATTACCTTTAAATAGTTTAGCAAGTGAAACAACAATACATTGTTCTCTTTTGGGATATTACAAAAACATTGACGAGTTCTAACATTATTTTGTTACAACTCACTATACAAGCGGTTTAACAAATTGAACTTCATTATAAGACTTAATGTGATTCATCACATTCCATAAACAAATGGTGTCTTATTAATCTTCTAGGTTGGAGTCTTATTGAGTATATTCAATCTATACTCAATATTCTAACCTTGATAACTTTTGGAAGAAACTATAGTTATCTTGAATCAAACATGCCAATAGATTTTGATTCTTCTAGCGAACATACCATAAAACTATGGTATTTCATTAGAATTAATATTGTAAGATAATCTAACAATATTTAAGATAACCATCTACTCTTTGGCTCATCTATTTACCAACAAAGTAAAACTTAATGGTACAATAGAATTACCAAGTCAATTGCATGTATTATAACACAAGTATTTTGACCAAGTCAAAAGACATATCGATTATAATCCCACTATCGTTATAAGTCATTGATCAACTCATTGACTTCATGCATATGTCTTAAAACATAGCAAGTTAACGTCTTACTTTATATTGTAAGTCTTGTATTAAAAGACTTCATGTTTGTGACTTTACAAAATCATAAACATTTTTAATTAAAGTAATTATGAACACCACCTCGGGTTTCAATTAATATTTCAAGTTAATACTTACTACATATATTTAAGTCATTCAACGAATACTTAAATTCAAAGTAATATTAGATTACTTCATTTAATTATGTCATTCCATGAAATGTTCCATGTAAGCTGCAAAATCATCCATGCTCGTTCTCGACACGTGGATATTTTACCTTGGGCTACAATCTAGTTCACGTTCTCACGTAACATAAATTGTAACTACAAGTGTTTCTTAAATATTGAATGACATAAATATTTAAAATAAAGTAGTCTTTGTTATCATCTTGACACATGTTCTTAATAGGGCAATCATACATATTTAAATGTATACTTCCTATTAGAGCGTAATTCTCTTACTTTTCGGTCAAGAGAATCCATATTAAATCATATTAATATGTGTTGTACCTTGCACACAATAAAGATTTCTCCCACTTGTGCATGGAACAACATCATGTAGCATATAAACAACACGATACCGTTCGTTTATTTGATTAATATGATTTGTGTCATAGATATAACTAGTAGATTTAGGACTATATTGATTTGTAAGGAAGCGCGCATGACAATCCTTAAAAACATAAGTGCCTACAATTGGAAAGTAATTATCTTTGAAGATAATATGGGTTACTACGGGAAATAAGGCTTGTAGCTCCCTGAATTAGAAATCATTAAAACAACTTCTTATTCGATAATGCAACACAAATGCTCCCAGAATCGACAACATTGTAAGTGTTGCATAACCGATGAAAACAACTTGCTTGCTTTTTACTTTCCTACACCTTTAAAGAACCATACGTAATCATTACTAAGGTACTAAAGGTGTATTCTACTCTATGAATGATGGGTTATCCATCAAAGTTATTAACGAAAAATTGGGTATGCAATTTCTTCCTTATGAGCCTACCATGCCCATAATGGTATGTAGCACCTTTAAAGGTTAAAGCAAAACAACTAGATAAAATATGCTAGTTTGCCTTTTACCAATTTTCGCGGTAATTAGTCTAGCTTCTAATTTAGTAACTCATATACATATTTTCCGGTTAACCAACATTCATGTTGTTACAAAGGATTCATTCACCAAATGAAGGTAATGAAATCTTTATGGAAAATAAGATATGCAATTCATTGCTATGAGTTACATTAGAATTTAGACAATTCAAATGTTCTATTATACCTTTCTCATTCATGAAAAGGAATAGGATTGAGTCTCATGCTTCTCCCATGGAAAGAGACTTCGTTTGTCTTTTCGATAAATTATTCTCGATCAAACATTTGTTTGAAAGCGAGAATGGAGCAATTCTTGATCAAAGACTAAACTTTGTTCTGATTAAATGTTGCAATTATACATTCAAAAAATTACAAAATTCAATTTTAGTATTTTCGATAATTAACCTTTTCAAGAAAATTAATTACCCATGGTTCATAAGCATATAACCATTTAATTTTCCTTTGAAAAACTAGGATCAAATTGTCATAATCTCATCACATCGGTTGATGCGCTAGTAATGAACCTTATACAAAATGGTAGAGCTTTTGCTCAATTGCCAATTTCAATTGCAATTCCTAGATTTATGGGATTTACATATAGCCAATTTCAATTGCCATGTAAACATGTTTTATCCCATCTTATGCCTTGAGTTGCCGGTTCTCACTACAAAACTCAATTAAGTTGTCCAACTTAAGCGCAAAATCGTCCATGCCCGTTCTCACGACACGTGGACATTTTACCCTTTGATTACTGATCTAAGTCACGATCTCACGCAAATAAAAGGTAATCTTAGGTGTTTCCGTTTCGTTGGATGGCATATAACTTAAATTAAAGGGTAATAGTTTTGATGTTAAATCAAATATGTACAAAAATGTCATGCATTCATCTTTGTAACATAGGTTTTATTAAAACATTTATATCTTGTTTTAATGTATAAGCTTTTCATCATCAAACTTTAATTGAGGTATTGGGTTCACCAATCAAGGAATTAGTGTTAATTATCATCCATTATACCGTACTTTTGCATAAGTGTAAACACTTAGTGTTTGGGATAATTACCACCTAAGTGGCGCATGGAATCAACACTAATTAAGCCCTTAAGATGAGCTTGCACATTTAATGACTTACTAAGTAGCTCCACTCGAACTTACGAGGCGGAGGACCGGTGCGTGCTAAGCACAACCTTAGACATCCATTCGATGTATTGTGCGCACTTCTTTAAACCCTTTTATTAGTTCATTCTCATGGGTGAGCCTTTCGGTCATTTGTACCAAAGTCATCAATCAATTAAGCGAATATGATTACTATTCTTAAAATACATGTTTCACCATTGTTTAGATCGGTTTATTTTTCTTGTAAAAATACCCTTGTTACATAAACACAAACAAGCAAGTATTTGAAAAAATAAACAAATAAACAATAAATGCATAACAAATAAAGTCATGCATATCAAATAGCCACATGCAAACGGTTTAGATAAATCCTATTAATTAACCAATTCTAGATCTGTCAATATGCATATATTTAATTAAGACTTCCACCCGTTTTCATCTATGTACAAAGTGAACCACATGCATCGATTCATCGATTGCGTAAGTCAAAACTAAATATATACCACATAGCACATAATTGATTAAATTAATAATATTGAGGTCTTCCCAATTTAAGATCTATCATAATTTAATGTATATCACTTAAAACATGAAAGACATACAATAAAAAGCAGATCCATGATAAAACATGCGAGATAATTATCATGGATATCAATTACACTAACAATTAATGCAATTAAATCAAAGTTACGCATATACACATAAAGTTGTATGCATCTTAGGGTTTCTAATCCAATTAAAACAATAGTTTACAAAACCTAATTAGGGCATATAATAAAAAACGCCCCCTCCCCTCAAATTAGGGTTTAGGTAAAGCAAACCCTAGATCTAAGCATACAAATAATAACACATTCATGTTTATTTTAATTATGTGTTTGATAATTAATTACTTGTTATACAAGGCTCGTGATGCCACTTGTTGAGTTTATGATATATAAAATATAATAAAACATAAAGACATCAAGAGTACGCGTGAAGACTTAAGATCATAACAAATAAATTAATTAGCGAAAGTATGCGTAACGTACCTCTTGCGAATATCAAATCCCTCGAGCAAAGCAAAACAACCCTCGAGCAAAGCAAACCAAAGAAGTACTTATTGGTGTAAGAATAATGTCTTACAACCACGTTCTTGTACACACGAATTAACCAAACGAATCAGCGATTGCTAGATCTAACACAAGTCCTCGTTTAAGAAAAGCGAAACCAAACTCCCTTACAAATGGGGTGTTTGGCCGATTGGGACAAGAGAGAGAGAGAGATCTAGGGTTAATTCATCTGTGAGTGTATGAAACCCTGAACCTAGCCCTCCTTATATACTTAGTAGGTAAACTTGGAACAAGTTTGTGAATTAGGCTTTGTTTAGCCCCATATGGCGACCACCAAAGCAAGCCAAAGCCCATTCCATAACTTTTCCAAGTTTCCATTTCTAGTCCTTCTCTTTTCCATTTAACGGTCGTTAGTCATTTTCCGTTAAATACTTAACGATCGTTAACGGACTTAATGTGTAATAATTAATCGTAAACATAAACATTAATTATTAACTTTAATTCTCATTCGCTAATGTGTGCAATCCCGTGGTCACGAGTTCGAATCCGGACATTCACATGTTTGTAAATATATACATTTCCAACATAAAGTCTAGCGCCAATTTTGAATAACTATAGTAACTAAGTTATGAAGTCCACTTTTAACAACCTGTGGTTTTCGGTAACTTGACAAGTAAACACGGAAAAGAGTTCCGACATGGGAGCCTTTTTCCGCGATATTGCACCTTTGGGTAACGTTTTGAGAAATTTGCTATGGGGTTTATTAAGATTGTTCTAATATCACCCATATATGTTTACATAAAAAAATTAAAAAATATATGTGTATGATGACGTTAAACAGTCATTCTTGTAGCCCAAAAGAAAGAAAAGAAAACCAAACGACCATTAAAGTCTAGCAATAGAGACCTTTACAGGTATTTTCTACTTGTTTTGTGGGCATTAGAAGTACATGCAAGGAGGTGAAGATTAAGCCGTGCAGATGCAAACGTTGTCAAGACATTTACATACCCAAGTATGTGGGCAACTCAAGGTAATTTCAAACTTAAGGTCGGTGCTGGTGAATTCACAAACTCTCAAATCATTCTACTTCATGGCGCTAAAGCAACCGAAAGACTAATTTTATAAACTTCCTGGTGAGATTTTTCTTTTTTTTTTCTTTTTTTTTACCCAATCCCTCGAAATTAAAATATCTCTAAGTAACTACAGTATCACGTGACACGTTTGAGCAGTTGGAAATAAAAATACGTAATGTGAACCGACCCCTTTTATTCATGGTCACAATCCCCACTCTTTTATTTTATTTATTATTCTATTCAAATATGAAGGTAGGTCGTGTGTTGCCTAATGTCGTGGAAGGCTCTTCTGATGTGGAGGCGCCCGATTTTCATGTTGCTCACGCTGTGCTATCCTTGTTTTTGTCAGGCATTTCTTTTATATGACGCCTCTTGGAATCGAGCCACTAATGGATCGACGTATTATGGATCTTTCTGATGTTGATTTGCCAAAAGTTGTGTTAGCTCTGTGTCTTGCCAATGTAAGGCCATCTCCAATGCATTAGACTAGTTTGGGTGAAATACACTGCCAAATCATTGCCACGTCCTCATTACACTCCTTATGCACCAACTTCTCACAATACATTCAACATTATAAAGTTTAATAGATATAATGTACTACCTTTGTCCCTAAATAAATGTCCATTGTTGACTTTTAAAATTTTTCTTTTAACTTTGACCTTAAATAATTTAATTTATTTTATTTAATACTTGATGAAAATTATACTAATGAAAATACATTTCAAACCCAATCCATTCAATTATTTTGTATCAAGTATTACATAACACAAATAAAATAATTTAAGGTCAAAGTTAAAAAAGAAAAACTTTAAAAGTCAATGGTGGACACTTATTTAGGGACGGAGGAAGTAACTTATATTTTATTACCTTATAAGTAATTTATTATAATAATTAAATAAAGGCACATGTATCATGACTATAAGAGCATGGATTAATAATGGCTAGCCAAACTCTTCGTTTAGGTCGCGCGTGTCTTGTCACTTCCACATCACTCCAACACACTCACTTAAAAATCACGTCATTCACAACTAACTCAAAACTCGTTTGGGCCCCACCCACTCATTTTATTTCTTTTACATATTTTTCAAACACAAATTCAAACCTTTTAAACAACAAATTTAAAATTCATTAAAATAAAAACATTACAATATATTAAAAGTTAAAACGATACGCATAATCATACGAAATACATAAATCCTAAATCCTACTGAATACTCCCCGTTCGCATAATCATACGAGGGAGATATATAACCGGAAAATTCCTCGAGGCGAGCCAAAGCTTCCTCGTCTACCGGAGATTCCTCACCAAAGCTGGCAGTCGAGGTTGATGCACCTGCACCATCATTTTTGTTCACCCGATAGCTCCAATTGATTTTGGTGCTGATGTTGTTCGTTACCATTTGAACACACCGCCACAACTTGTCAATAATCTCGTCGTCTTTGTGGGCTTCCTCCTTGAAATTTCGATCCATGACTTTTCGTTCGGTCTTGATGTCGTTGCAACTCTTGTAGTTTTCTCTCATATGTAGCTTCTCCGTCCTCTTTGCTCAAACAATTCGATGACCACTATAATACCGTTTTTCGAGCATCGTCGTCGTTATTGCATTGATTTTGAGCGTCGTTTGCATATCTTGGTGGAATGCGGAGGCGGCAAGCCATAATAATCTTGCGTAAAGAAAGTGTGAATTTTGAAGTTGAATTGTGTTTGAAAGAAGTGTGAAATTTTTGTGTAAATATGGGTATTATTTATAGAGTGGGAGGTAATATTTGAATTTGAAAAAAAAATAAAAAATAAAAAATAACCGTTGTTTTAAAACGGATAGTTTTTTAACTTTTCGTTTTGTCTTCTTGCGTGTCGTTGGGGTGGCGAACAAGCAAGTGGCGAGGGCCGGCGGTGGGTGGCGAGCCATCCACGTTGGAGTGGCGAGCCATCCTCGTTACGACACTCCATGCTCTAAGAGTACAAAGATTGTGGGCTCCCTAAATTAAACAAATATTATTTATCTCATTGTCATTGTATTTTACTCATGTGTTCAGAAACATACCTTCATTGAATGCACGCATGAGGTGGCATTTTCACAATGGATTTAACGTATGCCATGTCAATTAAGCTTCTCAATATACCTTGGGTTGTGGATACCCTAAGTAATTTTGCATGTTTATTGTTTTAAATTTGTTTGTTTTACTGAATGACTTGCACGCCTTGACTTTATTACTTCAGACACATACGAGTTTGTACATACAAACTTGGCTGAATTTCCTAATTCATACTGGGATAAGATTTAATCAGGAAAAGTGAAAACACCATCACTTTCCCCAACATATTTGGCAGTAACTCTTCATCGTCAACTTCTGATCACGTCGGGAGAATCCAGTTCGAGCTAGAAGAGAAGCTGGAACTACTGCCACGACTACTGCTCTATGGAGTGGCAGGAGCAATCACCATATGCCTACGCAACAAAAAGTTGTTATCAATAAAAAAAACTTTTGGGTGGCTGTCCAAAAATAGAAAATAATACTCCATCCGTCTCAAAATAATTGTTCACAAACAAAAAAAAAGTTTAAGAAAACGTCATCATTACAACTTTCTATTTCTTACTTTTTGCACAAAAGACAATTTACCCTTAACCAATTAATTTAAAACTTGTAATAATAACCTCAAGTAAGGTTAATATAGTAAACTTGATTCATATTCCCCATCTATTTTTGGAAGTGGACAATTAATTTAGGACAACCCGAAAAAAATATGGACTATAAATATGGGACGGAGGGAGTAAGATATTACACCTAAAAAACAAGGGATGCATTGCACTATTGCAGAACCGTAGGTTGGCTCCAAACACCTAGATATTTTCACGGGTCAATATGCATATGTTTATTTTGTGTAACGGGTCAAATGGGTTACTACAAAAAAACATATAATTAAGAACAAAGGCGGGTAACAAATGTAAATCAGATAAAAAGAGTTATCCGGTGGAATGTAAATCTATCTACTTATATAAATAACAAAAGAGCGTTTAAGTTGGTGAGGTGTGTTTAACCGCCACAAAAAACCAATTTAAGATAAATGGTTTTCACCATTGCAATGGCTTCGCCATTGCTTTTTTTTTTTTTTTTTTGATCGTTGAGTGGGTATATTTCTCTAAAGGACCCATAACATGTTATTGGTGTGTTAAAGGAAGTTAAAAGAGATGATGCTCATACAAATAACAAACTAAAATAAAGAGCTCATTGGGGTGACATGTCGACTTCTTAACTAATTAATCACATTTATTTTTAAATTTAAATAGCTTTTAATTCGTTTAATTTTTTTATGATCTAATTTCACCATATTTTTTAAAATTTTGTGCTCTTTAATTCAACATCCATTTTGATATATTTTTATGAGTTTTTAGTTTTTACATTTTTAGTAGGTTTATTTTATTTTGATTCAAATTTTATAACTTTAACCTTTATTTCAATCAATACAAACTTTATTTATCAAAATCATTTACTTTTGAGAAAGTGTTTGTGGAAAAGAGATTGTGAAGGTCTTTTATATGCGGGAATAATGATGTCACGGAAAGATCGGAAAACCCAAACAAACACATACAACTAACATATACACATTTGGAGTGTTGTGAAATGAATTCACTAAGCGGGTAGAGAATTGCGAGGAGAGTTGGGTTAGCAATTCATTTACTATATTTATTATATAACTATATTTATCGCCGCCGCTGTGCGCGGGTATCCAACTAGTTAGAAAAACAGGTTTAAACAAAATGGGTTGAATGACATGCAATTTCTTATTTTCGAGTTCAACTTTAAATTTAGTTACACTTTGATGAAAAGGATTAATACTTGAACTAATTTAAAATTTGCATATGAATTGTTATATTCAAAATAGAGGTTACCAAAGGTTTTGAGTCAAGGCAACAAGCCTGATGTCTCCTTGTGAGCAAGTCAAAATCAGCTCCCGATGTGTCCTTATGCGCAAGTCAAAGTCAGCCAATGTGTCCTTGTGCGTAATTCAAAGTCATACATTATCAGAGAGTTGTTATGTGATAACGCATCATCACACCCCTTCTTGCGCCCCAATATGAGCATCTTTTCGTCTTGTAAATTTGAAAGCAAACAAAGTTCCTCATACACATGCGATGATGGTTGGACTAAACGGTAAATTTCGGCTCACCAAAATTTTCAAAACCAAATTGCGAGTCTAGAGCATATATAGTGGATCACGGCTCGCCATCTAGAACTTTGACTTCATATGACATAGGTCAATCATCTATAAGGTCATAACAATGTTGCATAAACGCCGGTTTACTATACCCATTGTTTCTAGGGGAACCCATGTCCCAATTTCTACTTTATCAAATTCCAAACTCTCCATATCAAAAGATAGCACAAAGGATCCAAGAGTTCGGGAAAATTTACCTCTATAAACTGCTAATAGTAAATGCTTTTGGAGCTCTCTAAAAATGTTCCACATGATTGTTCCATTGAATTTCAGTTTACTCCAAGTTCCTAACCCGAAGTCAAGGACTTGCGAATATCCATCCTTGAATCTCCTTTCACTTTCCAAAGTAATGATTTCGCTTTATATCTCCCACGTTCGAGACCAAAACAATATATGTTAAATATTGAGTACTTTAAATTCGAGAGTGTTGAGCGAGGGATTTGCTATTTGATTCCCAGTTGAACAGGTTGTAAAGAAATAGTTTGAGAGTCACCAATTTCCAATCGCTACAGCACCATGAATCTCTCCACAAATTTTGAGTTGATTGCAATTAATCTATCATTAGAAGTATTTCCTCAGTTTTTTATTTCTATGGTAGTCGAGATTCCAAAAAATAAGCTTCTCACGTTTAATAGAACCGTGGGATTTATGGAATTGGTGTTGCACTTTACATTAGAGGTCCTTGTTCCTCTGACTCAGTAGACCAGATTCCGTTAAAAAGGTCAATCTTTTTGTTAATATTATTGTTTTCCATTATCAAAGATGAAAATATTTTGATGGGTGTATCTTACTCATTTAACCACTTCTTTATTCAAAAACCCTATTTCTTTTTGGAAGTCGTTTCCAGTTTATAAGTTTTGCTTTTATAGTTGACTCTTGTAGAACATTTTTGACGGCTGCAAACTGTTGGTCTTATTGTATAGTTTTTGTGATTTAATTTTTGTGGCTACAAATTGTTTTTTTTTTATTAATAGAACGTAGTAATGATTTATCTTTTTTTACGTCTTTTGTAACAGTTTGGGGAAGTTCATTAAGAAAAAGTAAAAGGTTATCGATTCCAATCAGTTATGTGTGCATGTGTGTTTTGTTTCGGGTACAGTGTGTTTTATTCTTCGTCAGTTATATTGTCGAGATCTGCTGCAACTATTGTTGTTCTGTCTGGTTCACTGTTACTGATATTGGTTTGTGGCTGCAAGTTTTGATTCAATAGTCGGCAAGTTCTGTTATGGTTCATTAGTGGTTAATGTGCCTGAGGTTCTTTTGTTTTGTCGGCAAGTACCGTTGGTTTCCATTGTTGCATATGGGATTTTAATATAACATATGGGTAGTGGTAGCCAATGGTTCAGTGTTTGGTTCATAGAATTTTTAGTATCCTTGTTTTGTGTCAGTCAGTTGCTATGAGATTTTGTGATAGTCTGTTTTACTTTGAAGTTTCTAGTGAATTTGATGCCTATTATACATGTGTTTTTGAAGTTTCTAGTGAATTTGATTTCTATTGTGTATATGTGTTTTAGCTAAGAATGTACATGTGGAGTGTATTTATATATTTCGATGTACATAAATATTGTGAATATGTGTTATGCTAATTTCTATGATTAAAAATTCATTTACATCACTTGATATAGATTCAGTTTTGTTGCATTTGCTCTTGAATATGTGTTAGTCAAATAATGCACATGTGTTTACGTCATGAACATGAGAATTTGGAACAAATGCACATATATTTACGTAAAATGATGAATTGACAACGAATACACATGTGTTTAAGTTATTGAAATTTTTGTATATATACAAATTTTCAGGTTTATATTTATGTTTTTATTTGTTCTTGATTATTTACTAAACTATCAATATTGGATGCAAAATTTCAGGTTTATCGTGAAGGCGAATAATACAAATGCACTTGTATAAGATAAATTATATAATAAAAGTTTGCTCATAGTCTATTTTATAATTTATGTAACATGTCAATGATAATTGATGGTGGCATGTTACTTGACGTGTGGATGTTGGCACAGAATTGTATCAGTTAAGATGAGCGAGACGATAAAAACACATGTGCACAAGGATTAAAAACACATGTGTAGATTTCATGGGTTCTTGAACTAGACGAAGAATATATGCGAACGCCTAAAAGATGAACCAACTGTTAAAGGCATTGCATTATGCACATGTGCATGCTTCATATATTTGTAATAAAACATATTTATGTAGTATTTTTTAATAAAGTTTTGTTGTTTGTATAAAATTTCATAAATCTATTAATAAAGTTTTGTTGTTTGTATACATATTTATGTAATATTTTTTTAAAGATACATGTGTAAATACAAAACAACTATGCATAAACGAAAAATACAATTATCACATCATGCAAAACACATGTGCACATAATGTTCTTTTTAAAAAATAATATAATAATAAAATAATAATAATAATAATAATAATAATAATAATAATAATAATAATAATAATAATAATAATAATAATAATAATAATAATAATAATAATAATAATAATAATAATAATAATAATAATAATAAAAATAGAATTTAGGTAATTAAAAAATGTTTTTGTAAAAAAAAATTAAAATAAAATAAAATAAAGTATTTTTTTACCATTATACCCTTTTGAATTGTACAATAAAATTTAATATTTAAAAAACTCTGATTAGTTGATGTTGATTCTCGCAGTTCTCGTAATTTATTTGATTCTGAAAAGAACCTCACCTGAAACAAAAACCCATAAACCAAATCAGCCTAAACAACAACAATAATAATCCATTATCATCAACTGTAAAAATAAATAAAATTAAACAATTCAGTAAAATAAATTACCAGCATCTTTCTTCTTCTTCTTTGTCCATACCCTGCCCAGGCGGGATTGGGTTTGTTGTTGTTGTTGTTTCTTCTTCTTCTTTGCCTAGGGCACGGTTGCCTGAGTGTGTATTTTTATTACCAGGTTTTGGATCTAAATGGAGCCTTCCACCATAGAAGGAAAAGATGAAAATGGTGAGATAGTTTGTTTGTATTGGGAAAAAAAGAGAGGCTGATGTAGGTTTTACTAACCAGGTTTTAATATTTGTAATTACTCGTTATACCTATGGTGCTACCTAATGCACTAGCAGGCGGTGTGCCGTCGTGTGTAGTGTAGTAAGCGGTGGCCGGAGTCGTCCCAAGAGCTATGTGTGTTAGATTATTACTAAGTCTAGTGTCACGGAATAATAATGGTTTCGATAGGGATTTAATAAATTAAACTACTAATGCATAATAAAGTAAATAAAAGCAGATAAATGGTAAAGAGAAATCAATAGAGGAGAGTGGTGCTAACCTAGTTAATCCTCTAGCTAATTATGTCTCGTCTACTTACTTCCAATTACTTGGTGGGGTCAAATTCGAGTGGGCGACATTTGGTCAATTCGCCTAACCTATCGACAAAGATGCCACCATAGGAGAAATCGGTAGCACCGTCATAAGTCTTGTTGTTCTGGTCCCCTAAGCTAAGTCATTAAGTACCGCTACATGCTAGATTCATAATAGTGAGTGCCGGCCGTTAGGAACTTAGACACTACACCCCCAATTCTTAAGTTCATCAAGCGATAGGTGATCGGTTGGTCAAATCGCACAAGTAGAAAGGGTCGTCGGTTGGTCATATCTTACCCTTCCGTCTCGATCCGCTCACCTAGGGTCGGTTGGTCATATCTCCCGGGCAATTGGCCTCTACGGCCATTCAAAACTACCGAAGCAAGGGTGGCTACCAGCGAACTATGCATGCATACACTTAGAAATAATTGTACGGAAGTAAAGGTAAATGAAACAAAACAATTAAGGAATCATAACTAGGCTAGCACCAAAGGTGCTTAGCCGCTCATATTAATCATGAAAATCAATTCAATATTCAAAGTACGAAATACATGAATTGGAAGTAAAAGAAATATAAATCGCTAATACTTATCGTAATGGGTGACTTCTCCTTGGAAGCGACTTCAGTATGCTCCTCTAGACCTGCCTTGTGCTTTTTCCCACGTTCTCAGAGTGTTGTGTGTGGAATGGGATGATTTGCCCTAATCGCTCCCTTTTGAAGGGAGGAGAAGAGATATTATGAAATGCTAGAAATCGTGGGGTATTTATAGGCCAGGTCTGGGTTACGGCGTAACCAATATAGGAGTTACGCCGCAACCTTCTTTTTCTTCGTAAAATGCACTAGATATCTTTGGTTCTGGCGTAACCTAATGAGTGGTTCGCCGTAGTCTTCAATAAACTTCGGTTCGTCATAAGAGATGCGATGAATACGGGCGTAAGTATCGGCGTGGAACCTCTTTGACCTAATGTAGTTCGTCGTAACCTTTGGGAGGAGCTACGCCGTAACCTTGATAAGTTGGCATCTTGAGTCACGCAATAGTTACGGCATAATGTGAGAGATGAGTTACGCGTAACTTCTTCAAAATAACATCTTGTGATAAATCTTTAGATATGTTTCGGTTCAGCGTCTCATTAGCTCCAATGCTTGTAATTTACGAAGTGGAAAACAATGGAAAACAAGCGTAAATCCATATAAATGATATAAATAACGAGCATTATCGGAAATTGACACTTAATATTGGGACTATTTGATGTTATCAAATATCCCCCACTGAACTCTACTTGCCCTCAGTAGACCTTATTAGATAGATTCCTAAAAGATATCTCCCATAACACGGAAAATATGAGTTTACAAATCCCTTATGCTAGAATAAAACAAAGCGAACATCTCACGAAGGGAACAAACACTCGAATCTCTCAACTATACTAAGTGTCAATTTGGGTGATCACTCAATCACTGACGGTCATAGCATGTATTCTATCATAAGATTGGCGGTTACACAAATCTCCACCACTAGAGTTAAGGGCTAAATAATTCTCGAAGGCAATATGGGTAGACACGACAAAGGTTAAGGGTGACTCGTCATTACTAACATGTCACGTGAAGTGGACAAAATCAATGATACATGACCAAATCCATGGCCAAGACACCAAAGATTGCTCATTGCATCACCTAGACACGCTTCATGACTAAAATGGTAGGATAAGACATGGGATATATAATTGGTGTAAAATAAAAAACAAGCAGGTAGTCTAAATCTATAAATAAGTCACCACCACTTACCGTCCGCCTAAAGTTCAAGCTTAGAAGTCAAGAAACCGGATCATGAAATGCAAGGTAGATGTGTCATTAGAGGACGTCGTGATGGGCACACTACCTTTTCTCGAACTGTTGGCATAACCACCAACTCCAATCTTCAAATGTGACCGAGGTGGCCTCCTCGATACTAAATCAATAAAGCTCATACTACAGTGCTTATAACATCGCACTTTACAATAGCATAATCATAACAACTATTATTATTTATTTTATTTTTTTCGAAACACTTTTTTTTTCAACATAACAATAAATACTAACATAATATCCCCCCACTTGAGATGAACAATGGGAATTCGGGGGGTCTTCAATGATCTTCAGAAATGTTGTCGGTGAAAGCGTGATTTCCGAACCTTTCCACTCGAACCTTGAACTTAGGCAAATGATGACTTCCCAATTACAAATAAAGACTACACGGTAGGCTAAGGTGTATAGGTGTATCGAAACAATATATAGGGTTAACAAAATGAAAGGAATGGCTCAGAAGGGTGTATCTTGCACTAAAGATGAGTGCAACAAAAGGGTTTCACATGGGGGTCGAAAAGTCGAGGTGACTAATCGATAGACTTACAATGGTAGGCTGTTTGGGTGATAATCCTATAATATTGCCTTCTAAAACTAGAAAGTCCAAATAAATCGAGCTAACTCAATATACCTCGTCTATGGTCCCGAAATGATGCAAATGCCAAGTTCTAAAGTTTACAAGCTACCGGCACACTCATAATTTGGTGGATTTGGGGTAAAATATTGGAAACGGATAAGGCTAATCTCACCATATAATATCAAGGGTTGTATGTGCTCGGCTAAGGTCTAATCTAGTTAGGTTAAGAAAAACATGTCAAAATTTTAAAAATGGCATAATTTTTCAAAATAAACTAGAAAAATGAAGGCGAGATAAAGTTCAAGAGACAATTCTACTCCCGTCCCCCACTTGAATTGTACAAAGTCCCTTTTGTACTAGGCATTAAATAAAGGTGAAGAGAAAGGTAGAATTAGAGCGAGAACTTCCCTGAAATTTTCTCCATAAAGAAGGAAGGCCCACGAACAAGAGGCGTGCCTTCGTATAAGCATCATGAACAAACTTCAATCCACGAAATCACACTACCGACAAGCATAATTCTAAAAGAAAAAAATGAAAATGAAAAATAAACCTAACTCACTTTCGTAGGAATCACGGTTGCATTTAGCGAATGCAACAAGCCTTTAAACCACTTGGTGTTCCAAGTTGACGAGTGAAGTCTCATGAGGGTTTACAGGAACACACCCACAAAGTTCATTTAAAAACTAATACAAGGTCATTGTGTTTTAAAATGAAAGAATTAAAGCAGAGAGGAAGGTTACGTCGTAACTCTTTTGAGGAGTTACGCCGTGGCGGCAAAACCCGACATAAGCTACAAAGTGAGTGGTTACGGCGTAACCAGAGAGATGGTATTACGCCGTAATTAGTAATGCATCAAGATTCTGCGCCAAAAGTTGGTTACGGCGTAATCACATAGATGAGTTACGCCATAACTCTGGTCGGATCAATGAATGCGGACAATTACTTCCTCGTTTCTGCAAAATGGTTAGAAAACACAAAACCGTACAAAAATGGAAATAAAACAAACAAAAAGGATAATTCGGGTTGTCTCCGAAGAGCACTTTTCTTTATTCTGAGTCTTTAAGTTAGACTCGAGCAGCGGGGCTTTTATGGGGCCTTTGGACTTCCCGACTTCTTCCATGTCTTTCATTAAGTTGCGCCTAACCCACTTTGACATTTGTGGCGGTGCGGAGGTATTCTTTGGTTTCAATTTTCGGATCTTGCAAAATTTTTCTTGAGGCCCCAAATGGTATCGCGTTAACTCAAATTTTTCGGCTATAATAGGTGGTGGCCTCTTAAATGGGATGCCAAGCTTGCATCTTCTTTTCTCGTGTACTTCATCATACGGGTCAATGAAACCGTCTTAGCCTTGTAACTCGAGATAATCGAAATCATCATCGTCGAATCGGTATCTTCAAGTTGGTTGAGTATTTGCTTGCATTATTCATTTTATACCTTAGACGAGCCCTTGGTGTCATCTTACGGTTTTCATTAGGACCTTCGTTGTTAGGTTGATCTTTACTCATACACCCATTCAGTTTTCTTTTTAGTTAACGCGTCAATTTTCCGTATTTGATTCTGACCCAATCGTTGAATCCGAGATTATCTGGCCAAGGCAATTCTGTTCTTTTAGAATCATTAGTTGAATTCCAAAGGAATTCGTCTTCCCCAGCTCTCTCAATGCTGCTTCCTCCGTCACATTCATACTCAAAAGGGTTGTAGGAAGCCCAAACTTTTCCGTCGCTGATTTTAATTTGTTCACACCAATGATTTTGAACTCCTTCGTCATTGTCATCTTCAGAATGAATATCATCGAGGGGCTTAATGGTTTTTCCTCGAAGAATATGTTTCTCATATTTGAGTTCCAGATTTCTGAACAAAGCTGAATTAATTATCGCGTCCCCGAATCTTATTGAATACCAATCACTGAATGATAGATTTCCAAAACCAACGTCGTGCCTCCCAGATTCTTGTGGGCATATCCAAACTTCGTTCGTCTCATTACCTCCTCCGTTGCAATAATCACGAAAAGGATTGCACGTTGGCCAAGCGTGAGTAATCTAATCTTCCATGATGAGTAAGGGTTTGCGATAATGCTTAATGGGTGGTCCTTCCACTTCGTTAATCGAGAACTTGGCTAACCTTTCTTCGTCGTTTAGTGTAGTCCACTTGTATCTGTCATCTTTTATCCTTTCTTTATCAACACCATCATCGCAGGTTTTCCAAGGATCACACGAGGCCCACAAGCTGTAGCATTCCCCATCGTCAATTGCAATAGTCTTACACCAATGACTTCTCCTTTTAGGGTTATCGTCCTTGGTGCCCGTGTCTTTGCTTGAATTCGGGTTACGCCATAACTCTGAGGTGTGATTACGGCGTAACTCACTTTCGCCATCAGTATCGGACTCATCAGAGTACTTGTTGTTATCAGAGAATACAGCCTTACATATAGTGGATTTGCTCTTTTGTTCCTCGTTTCTTCTTTGTACCTCGTCGCCAAGCTTTCCAATTAAAGTTTCCAAGTTTTTAAGTGATATGTCATGGGAAAAGAGGCTCTTGTTCCAACAATGATTTCATTACGACAATGATTTCATTACGTCTGTTATAAATGGAGTTGATATGGTCCTTACGTTCTCAGCCGCTTCAGTGGACGATTTACGTGCAGAGGTGAAGTTGGTATTATTAAGTATCATAACTTGTAGATTTTAGATACTTGGCTGAACGATTTGAGGACTCAGATTTAGAACTATCTATCGGTCTGCATTAGTCAAGTAACTTTGGTCACGAACACTTGGCTTTTTTTGTATGTGTCATGTCGATATGTGTATTTAGTGATATTGTATTGATATTTAGTGACATGCTTGTATTGATTGCATCAAAGAAAATGAAAGTTATTTCTTTAAGTTTCTACTATTACAACATTTTAAGTTTTTTTTATGTGTCATGTTGAGTTTTGTATGCGGTCACTGATATAATTTGTGACGAAGTTGTAGTGACGACCCTAACTTTTGTCCCTAAACAGCTTTAGTGATGAATTTTAAACTATTAGTGACAAAAACCTTGTCTAAAGGCAATTTTTTTAGTGGATTGTTTCAAAATCCGCACACTTAAAAGTGTGAAAAATTAAATGCTCACACTTAAAAGTGTCAAGAATTTATTAAAATCATCATATTTAAAAGTGTCAAGAATTAAAAGCTCTAAAAGTGTGAGGAATAGTTTTTAGAATCATCACACTTTAAAGTGTGAAGAATTGTTTCAAAATCATCACACTTGAAAGTGTGTACTTTTTATAAATCTTCACATTTACACTCTGATCCCGAGTATAAAACTGAAAGAAGAGAAATGAAGAGGGGAAAAAAGAGAGAAAAGAAGAGGATAGGAAATAAATTTTATTTTTTATCTTGTGTTCCTGAGTTGGAAAGAAAAGAAGATGGATATAAGCATAAAAAGACTTAAAAATCACTTTCTCTCCAAATCATCTCAATTTGGGAAGAAGATTAGGAGAGAAGTTTTGGCTTAATTTCCTCTCATCTTCTCTTCTCTTCTCTCCAAAAAAACTCGGGAATGCAACTTTTTTTTAGTTTCCTCTCCACTTCTTTTCTTTTCTCTCCAAATTAAAACTCGGAAACAATGAGGTGTGAAATTATTTGCCACACCTATATGGTTCACACTCAACTTAAATGTGACCTTTTAATTTACACACACTTTAAGGTGTGAAAATATGTTTTAAATAGTGTAAAAATTAACTATTTTGTTGTAGTGTATGTACTAAATCACTCGTTTTGCACTAAAAATAGATAACATGCGGTCCAAAGATGAAGCATTAATTACTACATGCTTCAATGACATGATCCACATTCTTATTCTTTGGGTGTTTTAGCCACCTGTTTAGAAGTCACACTATCAATCAAATACACTTGATTAATTCTCAAAAAAAAAATTGTTGTTAAAATGGCCACATCATACTTCCCTGTAAATATAGTTCAAGTAAAAATCAAAAACATATCATACCTTTACCGTAGTGCGGTGATTTTGTAACATCTCAATAGATTAGAGCAAAAAACAACACAAGTAGTTGGTTACAATTAATAAAGTATTTTTTGAATGATAGCAGCTATGTGGGACATCTTCTGTATGTGATATGTTTATCTAAGAAATAGTAGCATCTGATATATGTAGTTGCATTAGAGATAGGATGATTGTACTGTTGGTGTTTTAGAAGGTACTAGTTATAATACCCGTGTACGCACAAGGTTTTGACAAAAAAATTTATTCTACATTAATACTGAATATTGTGTATTTAAAAGTAATTATATATAATTATGTAGCTATAAGTTTTGTGCACGCACGAAGTTTACACATAAATCAAATTTATTTTAACATTTTAGTTCAATATATACACATATAAAAATTTGCCTATGAAAACTGTGATATAAGTACAACTAATACTTATGCATGAGTTTTTCATTATGCATTAATATCTATTAGATTTTGCTAAAATATTTGTAAAAATTTCTGTTAGGTAACTCAAGATTTAATTTTATTTAGCTGACAAAGATGTTGATGTTGTTATTTAAATTTCACTACTGATATTATGTTGTACACATGATGCAAGTTTAATAGCACATAATGAGCGTTGATAAAGTTAAAGTATTCTCGTTAAAGTTTTTTAAAAATGTTTTTCTAGATATCCTTATATAAATAAATAAGAATTATACGAGTCATTGTTATAAGTACAATCGCGTATATTTATTTTTAGATAATAATAAATATATCTTTGACATATTTTTTATTTTTAATTCAGGAAAGTTTGTAAAATATGTAGATAGCTATTGTGTTTTGATTAAAATCATGTGTTCGAGATTCTTTATAAAGTTTTATTGTGTTTTTTTATTAAAATCCTTAGCTAATGACTTTATATGAATTTGTGTTATGGGATGTTATGATTTGTGTTTACGATGTGAGCATGTGATAGTAAATAGTAATCGTTCGTGTTGGTTTGATGATATAGAGTATAGAGTGGTGGTGACCAACTCCTCATAGAAATCTGAAAGCGGCCGGTTTTGATGAAATTGTGAAAAGCGTGTGGAGGAAGAAGCCAAGTTTGTTTATAATCAACTAAGGATCGACTTTTGAAATGTCGGTTAGTAGTTCCTTATTCAATAACATTAACGAAAAAAAAGGCTAAGGTTGGTTTATAATCGACTAAGGATCAGCTTTTTTTACCATCATTAAAGCATGTATTTTACTTCATCAGTAATGAAAAAAAGAGTAGAGGTCTTTCGTTTAAAGAAAGTTCTCCATCTGTACCAAAATAAGTCTAAAATTTTTCTATTTGTTAGCTAACTATCGATTGTATGCATAGAGGAAATTAAGTGGTAGTGTAAAGGGTCAAAATGGATAACTGGGCTGGACTGACCCAACAAAACTATCTTATTTACGTAAATAGTTAATTCCATTTTTTTTAAATATGATTGAAAACGTGTTACGCAATTTATGGCCCGTTTAACTCGACTAATGAAACATGTTTAACGGTTATGAATCAAGTACAAGAGAAAAATGGATCGAAAAGGAAAGAGAAAGAAAAATAAGGAAGAAGATCAACAATCTTGAAAAGGATATTGGCGTGGGCATAGAAAATGCGAAGAGAAGTACATCACGAGCGCCTAATTAGTGGTCATAATGATGTAAGCAACCAACTCTTGATAAAGGGGTGTTTGGGTTTGTGTTTGCAAAATAAGCTTTTGACTAAATAAATGATGGTGTATGTGTATCTGAGGTTTTGGAATTAGTTGGAAACTTCAGTGAGAGACAATAAGAAGACAAGAATTATCCCAGGCATGTTCTATTGGCAAATGATGACGAGGTTGGAAAGTTGTTAGGCGAACCTTATATAATATACAAACTTTCGTGCTATATAGCATTACTTTTTCCTTCAAGACCGGTGGTGCGATAGAAACATAGTTTTGTGAATTGAGGTTAATCTTGAAATTCATATTCTATTATTGCGGGAAGGTTGATGAGCGATTAGTGGGCGAGCAAATGCATGAGCTATAGCCAACAAGAGTATTTGATGTAAGTCCAACTTATTAAAATTTTAAAAAGCTAGGTATGCCTAATCATGAAATTTAATTGTCAAAAGTTTTTTTTTTTTTTTTACTACGAAAATGGGCATTACCCATCTTTGTTTAAACTGGATGTCCAATGTTATAATTCATAACAAGAAATGTGGTTGTCGTCCCGTATGTTTGCTAAGTTTATATACATTGTGAAATTTTTAAGTAAGGAACATGCTATAAAGCCGATAACCATAAGATCATAAAACCACTAAATAAGCATTTACAAGCGGATCGGGTTAATTGGATTTTGAGCATGGAAAATCTTACCCGATACTTCTAATAAGCTTCAGGCATCTTTGGTATAGGTGTATTCAGGTTCGGATATTACATGTCAATTAGTCGGGTTATGCGGTGCATCTTGAGGTTCCACTTGCTGTTGTCAGTTCATATACCAACAAGAGGTCTTTTGCTCATCCTTATGCTTAATGCGATAGTTGAATTTACAAAATAATCAATTTTAAATAGCACGAGTTATCATGTTTAAATTATTATGAGTAAAATGGAAATATGTAAATAGAAGTGGTTAATGTGATATTTTCGACCAATTTATAGGTTTTGTTGCTCTCGAAAGGGCATTGGCGAACAAGGACATGAAATGTATTACCACCACCTTCACCACTATCAATGGAAACTACGAAATAGTTATGTGAAACAAAATAGTTATATGGAAACTACAAAAATAGTCCTCTGCTTTTTCTTCACGGATTGTCCATATAAGCGGACTTGCATACAAGAAAAGCAGTGTTAGAATACAATTGAACTAGGCCCGGCAGTATGTATAACTTTAGTAATGCACTTAAACATAATCACCAAATAATTTATGGATTATTTAGCATGTTAAAGCTGTTTTTGTAGTATATCCAACAATGTGATATTGATCCACCTTAAATAGCCAGGTCAATTGACATAAATAAGCATATACTACCTCGAAAAATATTGATCTAAAGTTTCAAAATAAATGAGCTCATCTAATAGTCACTCCATCGACATATGTCTGTTTAACTTTTGGCATATGTTTGCGATAGAGTCTAAGTGAAAATTCTACCGAAAGTTTTGTTTTTAGTCGTATCTAATAATAGTCGTATCTAATAACTTTTGGCAGGTGTCATTGCTTGAAGAAAGCGTGAAGATCCAGTTAAGTCATTTATGTTACTTCTCAAAATGTTGAAGTTTCCATTCTTTCTTTTGCCCTTTTTATCTTAATATTCATACATATTATAATTATCGCCGTTATGTTTTGTAATCGAATTATCATGCGGGAAGCATACGTGTCTACTTTTAAAGTTACTGGGGAGCATACATGTAGTCATCTTCCGCATCAGAGTATATTTTTATTTACTTTTGACAGATTTAAGATCTCAAAATGGCCTTGCACATCTATACTCAGAAGTTACCAGTTTAATTTCATGCCTATGTGTTGATATGAATCGGCATGGAAAACCAAGATGCATCCTATGGTGAGGTTTGTTTCTCAAATTTTCAGTTTAGGTTTGCTTAAACTGAACTCCAAAGTTTATTTCATTGGAACAAAACATTTTAGTTTCCCCCTTTTCACCCTAATACGGGCAAGTCTGTCATTGTGTGTTTTGAAAACGTTTGTCTAATCAAATATTCTTTTTATTTTCTAATTATATAGGAATATTCTTTTGCCCAAGTCAAAGAAGTAAGTAGCAAGTTTGACTCGAGACATTCCTTTTATTCCATTTCCTCCTGCGGGTTGAGTTGACTCACATTCCCTATTTTAGTCATTTTAGTTTTTTCATAAATAATTAGATCCATATATATGATCACGAGAACCATATTGTTACAATATTAACGTAATGTTGAAAATATAAAGGGACATAAGAGTGGTACGTTTGAGAAATGAACTTGGCCTACTTTGACTAAGTTAGCATGTGCGGCACATTTACAGATTACGGATTTAGTTTATTTTTTGACCGTTTATCGCAGAGCGTGGAAAAGTTGCCAACTACAATCATTGCTTGGATAAGTCTTTCCCATTTCGAACTTACTATACATACGTTTTTTTCTTCTAGGTGGATCTAAAGCCACACTCAATTTCGATGAGCGAGGATCTTGATGAAGCCGCAAAGAAAGTCAAGGTTTGTTTAGTTGATTTGTCATGTGTTTAAGGTGATGTCTTGTGGCATATCTTTGAAATTACATTTACCTTTATGATCCTATTTTAAAATGACTTGAAAGATAAGCAATTTTGTTTAATGTAGTCATTTAGAGGTTTATACACTTAAAAAATACGCATTGGGTGATTTCGACCTTTGTGATCCATTTCCCTTGAAGTCACCTTTTTATACACGTGTATTTAAACCATTCACAAGTGAAAAGTCATGAGTACATCTAAATATTTTGTTGAAATTATAACTTTCCCTTACATACTTGCTGAACTTAGAAGTACACGTAATATTAACTACATTGAACCTATTTTGGCAGGTGAATATAGAACTCATGAGTGCAATTGAATCACTTCATAAGATCACCGAACAAATGGAGGAAAATACATTGTTGGGAGATGTCATATCAAATACATATGATACAAATGATAATGAGAAGCCTAAGGATTTAGGTACATAACTTGAACATGGAGGCTGGTAAAGTTGAAAATGAAGTTCATCAGGGGGTTTAAAGCGGAATTAAGGTGGCGATGTGAACTCTCTCCTAACAACTTAGTTGTTTAAGCTGGAACAAGTATATTGTTATTTTGTGTTATATTAGATGTATGCAACTTATGTTAAAATTGGCTAATTTAATAACCATATTCTTGTGAACTTTCAATTTCACATTCTATTCCATTGCCACTTTATTCACTTGAATGGAACTCTTTAATTTTAGATCTTGCAATTTTTATGTTGTCTCCAATATTCCATTGCCACTTTATTCACTTGAATGGAACTCTTTAATTTTAGATCTTGCAATCTTTATGATGTCTCCAATATTCTGTAGCACAGACTTTGCATCCTTTTATTTATTTCCTTCTGTATGTAATAGACACAATGTGCTTTTTAGTGCTATAAACCGGAAAAACTTTATGTCGTTGTTTTTTATATTTTTAAACTGCAAACATGTTTTTCTTTTTGTAGTTTCACGATATCTTAAAACTATTCTACTATACTTTATCTTGAAGATTTCTTGAAATTTGCTTGGCCGTGAGCGGCCTGCTGACTGGTTATTTATAATTGAAGTTATTAAAAAGCATGGAGAACATAATATTACACTTAACTCAGTATAATTTTTAAAATTCAACCACTAATGTTTTATTAATTACCTCGTCTTTTTTAAGTTTTGTTTTCACAAATTTGACACCTATATTTTATGTGTTTTTTTACCAACCAAATTTCTCCACCAACTTTATTAAAGTTTGATCAAAATCAATTTAATTTTAACTTTTATTAACCGTCACATCACACGATTTTCTTTGCGTGGCGAAATCGAGCTCTCTCTATTAGCGATTATTTTTCGATAAGAATGAATTGTGAAATGACTGAAAATGATATAATTAACTTTATTATATAAAAGATTTTAGGACTTGTCCAAAACAACCTCTTATCTTTATGATGTAAATCATTTAGAGATCGATATAATTTTCACCATTGCACCAAAAAAAATTAATAAAGTATTTTAGAACCATAAACTACCAATATAGATGGATAATAAAAATGTTGCCAAAATACCATCATCTACCATCAATTGTATCCAAGCCAGCCATTCTTCCATATTTACCTGTATTGATTTTGATACGTTTGCTTGTAATAGTGCTTTGAAAATAGTCCCTTGACTCATTTTTGTATCCATAATCGATTAGCTTTGTGACTTTTTTTGTCTTGCTGCTTGTTCAAGAGTCATCAGTTACTCTTGTTCTTTTCTACGTTCATGCAAACCAAAGTAACTTCTTCAAAAATAAATGGCACGAAGAGTAGAGATATAACAAAACCTGTAAATGAACATAGAAGTTAATGCTATGTTCACATACCTCTTACACTTTACGGGCTTTTGATGATTCAAGTTTGTTTTAGTTAGCTTAGTTTTCGTGCTATCGATGCTTTAAGTTATTGTTACAATCTATATCTCATCCAATTGTTACTGAGCATACGAATATTTGTGTGTTCTTTGAAGTTTGAACACACAAAAATGCCTTTTACAGGCAAACAAAACACACAAATCGCGTGAAGCTACTTTTTTTTTTGAACAATGAATTTATATAAAACACTAGCAAAAAGCTAGAAAAAAACTACAAAAGAACAAGCATAGGATTTTGTAACCATCCTACCCAATTAAATATTCTAAATTGTTTTGATGAAACGAGAACTTTTATTGATCACACAAAAGGCTCGTGTAATTAAGATGACTTTCATTTCTTATTGAAAGGGATAAACAAATTAAAAACATGATTTTGCGCAGGAAATTTTTTAACGACAATTATATTAAAACACTTTAGCAAGATGGTAGAGAAAAAGAGAGATTACAATGTGATTGTACAAGCAATTTTAGAATCAGAGATCCAGTCCAACCAAAAATAGGTTTTAATTTCCGCCGTTAAAAGAAAACTATGATTTAATTTCTTCTTCCTAGTCATTATCCATGAATGAGGTTAGAACCATTATTTTTTTCCAGAAGTGTGTCCTTTGTAGTAGGCTTTAATCAAAGTATCCGGTTCCTATACGACATCCAAGCAAATTTTGATATGTTTGTTGAAGGTTAACGAGTCACTCCATGTAATGAAATTGAATTCCAATTGGCAACAGCCACTGCACCGGGCATTCCACGAAGAGGTGGAGGGCTTTCAATGTACCGCGCACACTGGGCATCTGATGAAGTTAATATATTACTATATCGAGTGGGGAGGAGGTTAAACCATGCGGTTATGAGTGTATGTTGATCTTTAAAGGTAGAGTCTTGTTCCAACTAACTGATTCTACGTGCGAGCAAAGGAAGGAACGAATCTATAGTGTATTGTACTCGCCAACAGTAAGGAGGTAGAATCAGTCGAGTTGAAAATCCAGCCATCAAATAAGCTCGTTAAGCAGTAAGTTGATATGCAGAAAGATTAACCTTAAGCAGTACGTAGGTTGATAAGCTCGTTAAGTTGTGTACGTTCGGGCTTATCTCTAATTATGATCCTCCAGTATCAAGAATAAAAATGATGGCCAAAGACGAATTGAATATTCAGTCTGTCCTTAATTATGCATTCTTTATTGTTATCCAAAGAGTATTTTTTTTGGATGAGCAACATTTATACGGCTATCTCCAATCCATTGATCATTCCAAAAGCTGAAAGTTAAACCATCTCCAACCTTACGTGTAATCTGTGAAGATTGACTGGAAATTGATGCCGAGACATGATAGAGGCTTATTTACCTCGGCAATTGTTGTTTCGCTTTTTAAATAATGCCTATCCCTGTTAGATGTTCCGAGTCATCAACTTTTTTCATCAATGAAAGGTTTTCTATAATCTCAGCGTCATCAAGTGTACCCAATTCGGCCTTTCCATAAAAAAGCTCTTAATATTTGTTCTCAATTCGGCCTTTACTTTATGTAGTAATCTCAAAAACATCTCTGTACATTACAGATTTGAATGAAATGAAACAAACTAATGAAAAATCAAATAAATCTTATATAGATAATATATAAGAACAAAAGTTATGTGAATATGTTGCATATTTAATAAACAAAGTAATGATAATAATGAAAAAGTTTGTGCTTGCCTATCTCTACATTTACAACTTATGATGCATCATTTGAGTATGTAAAAGCATCCTCTAAAATGTGAACTATCGCCGTTTAGATATCCATTACGCTGGTGAATTTGTCCCGCTACTTGTCCCGGTACTGAGGTCTCTTTGTAATTCTGTCTCAGAATGAACCGCGGGTGATCTAGTCCTACGGTGCTTTCGATCATGTTGATGTGGATGATGATGGTGTGTATTGATATGTTTTGTGCCATCTTTGTTCACTTCATTCTTTGGACTTGGAAGGGGTGACACTTTGTTTTCGGTTGGGGCTACGTATACAAAAGTCCCAATGGGCATATCATTATATTTCGTCAATGGCTCGAGGGCATCAATAACCATCCTCATGGTTGGTCTTGCCTTTGGCCTATGGCTAAGGCATATGTAAGCCAATTCTGCTACTTTTACAGCACCGGTTTCTGAGTATTGTCCTTCGAGTCTTGAGTCCATTATTCGACTAAGTTTCCTACAACCCTTGAGTTGTGGTCTAGCCCAATCGGCTAGGTTTTGTTCTCGGTTTGAGCGGGAGGTTTTGTCCATAACTGATTTTTGACCAGTTAGAAGTTCAAGAAGTACAACTCCAAAGCTGTAAACATCGCTTGCTGATGTCAAGTGACCTGTCATGAGGTATTCGGGGCAGCGTGCCCATGTGCCCATAACTTTCGAGTAGAAGCGTGAGTATCGTCTCCTACGGACCATCCTTAGCGAGACCAAAGTCTGATAGTTTAGCAGTATAGTCCTAAAAAATATAAAAAAATCAAGATTAGTACTAAAACAACAAAAGACAATACTAAGAAAATGTGAGATTTAATGTTGTTGTAAAGTGCTTACAGAGTCTAGCAAAATGTTGGATGCTTTAAAATCACGATATATAACAGGGTTTTTCGCTTCGTGAAGAAATGCAAGCCCTTTCGCAGCTCCTAGAGCGATTTTCACTCGTGTAGACCATGGAAGAGAGACCGAAAATCCTGTACGTAAATTAAACCCGGTTAGAAACAATGTTTATGATTTATGAACGATAGTAAAACTATTATGAAAATCAGGTAAGGTTTTAAAGAACTAAATAACATTAGTATGTTACAAGTATAAATCATTTTAATGATCAACAGCTTATGTTAATTACTTCTAGAACTTAATTAAGACTTTGAACTGGTACCATCGCTCTTATATATATTCGTTATTGTGTTAAAAAATACAAGTTGATTAATAAGTTAAAACGATTTTTTTTAAAAGGTGGTCAAAGTTGATAACATTATAAGGCTGGACTCAACTAGCAATAATTGTTTATTGTTCTTCCAGGTAACATACTACTATCATATCGACATGTTTTTCTTTAACAAATAAACTTATTGCTAAGCTTGCATGACTTTTTCTTACGCGTTTCCAGTGGATATAAAATATGCGCCGTACTGTTTCTAAATTATTATACTTTATAGAACACTTAAATCTAAATACATATTAAAGTTGAATTGGTATTAGATTGTTGCACCATAGAAATTAAATTTGAACTTACTTCGAAAGAGCTGATTCTCTAAGCTTCCACGTGGCATGTACTCATAAACAAGAAGTCTATGTTCATCTTCACAGCAGTATCCAATAAGCTTCACCAAATGTGGATGTCTTAATTGACCAAGAAACACCACTTCTGTCTGTTAAATTCATGCCAAAAAGAAAACCCTAATCAACTTTCCAAATACAGAAACATGGATAACCAAATATAAAGTACATAATACGCGTTTTAGTTAATATACGTACCAGCCATTCTCTATGACCTTGTCCACCTTCTGAGTTCAAGAGCTTAACAGCCACAGGCTGAGCCTTTAAACCAGGTCTAAGTTTATCATCTATAAAGCCCTTGTGAACGGGTCCGAAACCACCTTCACCCAAGAAATTTGATGATGAAAAGCTTTGAGTTATAACCTTAAGTTCAGCTAGGGTAAAAACATATAGATTTGATCCTGCTAATGAATTCGATAAGTCCTCCAATATCATCGAGCTGCTAATATCCGTATACGATATTCTCTTAACCGAGTTCTTTGATACGGGTTCTTGCTTTTTTCTAACACGGGTTCGAGCACTTGGTGTGTTTCGGGCATCTTGAAACAATTTAGCCAAGAAGATTTTGATGATTTCTTGATTGTCATGGTTTCTATAAACAAAGTTTAAGATATTTTGATAAAAGAATTGAATGAATTGAAAGAATAAATAAATGATGGTTTTTCGTGTTTGAGTGTTGTGTTTGGAGAGGGATTTGAAATATGAAATGAAGATATGGATTTGAAGGTGGTTTTATAAACCAAGTGAAGAGGGACATCCCTATCAAGAATAGTCAAACAAAGTAGCTACTTTTTGGTTTATTTGCAAACTACCAAGAAGGATTCCAACATTCTTAATGTGAAAACATTTGTGTTACCTAATACCACTTTGACTAAGAATCAAATAAAAAGAAATCTTAAAATGAGAAGGATGAAAATATGAATAATCACGCATTAGAAATCGTTAAGCTTGAATTAGATCGTCTTTAATCTTTAAATGAACCATAATATATTTTAGCAAAAAGTATAGGCATATATATATATTATATCGTTTCATGAGTTAAACGATTTACATGTATTTTTAGTCTCCAGGCATATCATATATTATATCTTTGCGTCGTTTCACTAAAATCGGCTTTTGAAACTAATTGGGATCGTCTAAATGAATAGAGATGCGTCTAAATTAAGTCGATCGTTTTAAATATGTGGTTATAGTTATTTACCATTCTTACCGTTTAAGTTTTTACCATTTGGATCCTTACGCAGTTACCTATACCACTTTAACTAACTGTAATTGGCTATAAACACTCCGGGGTAAAATTTTGACTTCTTTACTTAACGTGCCCAAAGGTTGAAGTTTAATATGGATTGTGATATTTTGACTTAATTTTTTTAATTTTTTTTTTTTTTTTTTTTTTTTTTTTTTTTTCTTTTTAATTTCTTAAATTTTAATGTTTTAATTAGACAATTTTTTTTAATAGCTATATTGTTCTGACTATTGGTGGTCGTCGATAGGTCGGCGTCGGTTGGGCGCATCGATTTGAATGAAGATCGATGTTGAAATCGAGTCTTTGGATGTGGAGATCGGTCTAGAGATCGGTTGTGGCATCAAGAAAATGAATATCGGTTCGATTACCGGCCAGATATTCAATCTTTATCCTTTTTTTTTTTTTTTTCTCTTTTTATAAAAAAATATCTTGCGTCGTCGATTAGGGCGTCCGGGTTGTCCGGGTCATTTGGAGAGAGAAAGGCGGCGTGGCCTTGAGGTTGTAAGGGTCGTCAGGTCATGATTGGATGGGCCTTATAGCTAAAATATTAATTTCTCTTTTCAGAATAAATATTCATATTTTTCTTTTAAAATGCAAGTAAATAACTTTTTACATTAGAATCAGTTAAAAAAAAGTTAATGAGTAAAGATGATAATTTGATTTGTGAAAATGTATTTAATTAAACTCTTACAACTTTATGCATTTATAAAAGACATTTGTCTTGTTTTAAGCAACACATCAAAGCGAAATTTAATAAGGTGATAAACTTAACATGAGTTAAGTCAAGTTGGTGTAGCAACAGTAAATCACCCTTTTATTTTATCTTCATTATGATTTCATTTTTTTATGAAACTTGTTGAAGGATATTAAAAACATTGCAGTTAACTTTAGTTAGCTAGTTTATCAATTTGTATTTGGCTTAACTATATACGAATGTGACATTGCGACATGTCTCTCAATTAGGTGGTAATATAGATTCGTTAACAATTTGACTTTTTTTATTGACTATTTTTATTTTGTACCGGCGCCGTAGCGCGTTGTAAGCCGCCGATAAACTGTTTCCAAACAAATATGGCGCGTTTCAAATATCACTTATTTTGACCCACTTTTTGTCTTTATTTTACTAAAATATTTGATAACGGTTTTTTTTTTAATTTAAAAGTATGACTTGAAAAACTAAACTTTAGCCATTTTGTGAATTGATGTAACTATGTATATTACAAGGTGGATTTATATAACATATATTATTAATATGACCTTGACACACATGTAGAGTTGTTAATTGACAAAACGACAAGGTACTTAAACTTGATTGTTAGAAAAGATATCAACATTGCTAGCTATACAAAGTTCGGATGTGTTATAGGGATCCTCTTTATTGGTCAACCGTATAACTCGCGATCAGTACAATATCACGATGCACACCATACAATCCTCCAATACATCTAATAATTGGAAACCCTTCTTATAGGAGAGGTCCGAATATCATGCCCTTACAAAGTTTACGTGATTCTCGAAAGTCTATGTTACATGAAAGTAAGCAAACTAGCTAGTGTTTTCATCTTGTCACTAATATAAGTAACAAGAAGGTAACATGGTGTATTAAGTGATCATAACGTGCTACTATTTAGGATAATTTCAATCAATTAGTTGAATCGGTCTAGTATGATTAGATCCATTAATAGTATGATCCAAACGAGAAAAGTCAACTAATAATAAAATAGAATCTGCAGATCGATCTTTCTATAATAAGAACACGGTTAGGAAGATTTAACCTATATATCCATCAAACAATTGACTCTATATTAGAAGAAAAATATATGTGTTCATGCATCAAATATATGTTCTGGAACGTTTGTCTAACTTTTACTAACGTTAAGTTCTAGCTGTTTACACCATGAGAACAAAGATTACGAATTTTACAAAGCACTATAGACGACTGTTCACAAGTATACAATATGACACGTAAACATCACAAGTAATATATGACGTACATTTGCTACTACAAATGGGTGGAATGATTTAAATCGTTTTTTGCACCTGGTATACGTCGTTGGCTAACGATATAATTTATATTTGTGTAATGTATATATATAGTGTTTTATTCGATAGAGATTATAGATGAGAGTTGGTAAAGTGGGTTCCACACTTATGAAGCTGACTTTGATGTAGCTTTGTTTCTAAAAGTAAACTTAAATGTCAAACGGTTTTTATGAAACCATTAATGCGTTTCCATGCCTTTGGTTGACTTAGAGCCCATATTTGGAGGCATTTAACTATGAAAAATGATAACTAAAGCTTGTTCAGAAACATGTTTTACAAGTAAATTGCGATTAATGACGTATGTTAAGGAAGAAACAATAATTGTTTAGAAGAGATAAAATGTCAAAACGAAGTAATATACGAGTACTCATGTATAGATATCTAAGCATCTCTTATCCAAGTTGTAAGAGGCTGCTTCTGATAAAACCTCTGGCAAAAGTGTATATCAAACATCAAATTAACTGACATTATTATCATTTAAAAATCACATACTTGTTGGTCGAGCAATTGTAATTAAATATAAACTGATGATTAGTTAAAATAATGTAACTAATATCATATGCGCAACGCATTACCGAAAACAATTCATCACACAAGCCACTTGTTGGAAAGTTGTATGTGTTAGAAAATAAATAAGCATCACTTCACCATTATAATTTGTAAGACTACATAATTCCTTGTCCATATTATATTTATTAGTGACCAATATTTATAACGGTAATTACAGTATGTCATTACGTACCCGTTTACAATACTAAATTAATTTAGTTTAATTTAGTTGATGTAGTTAACATCAATGTTTAATTTACTTTTCCCTCTAATAAAAATTGCAACACGAATTGTCAAGCATCAAATTAACAGATATATTTTCCTTTAAATATTACACATATAGTTGGTCAATCGTTGTTCAAAACTGAAATTTTATTGACTAGTTCAAACTATCTTATGCCAAGTTGTGACGTATTATAAAATTCTGTCTTCTGCATATCAATTATGATGTGTGCAGCGGGGCTGGGTTTAAGTTCAATATCAAAATACTATCTATGTCGGGTATTTATCTTGTATATATCGACGTGGGCGTGTATTGGTAAGAATGATCACGACAATTAAATCCTTACCCATGTCGGGTGAAAATCACATAATATCTGGCTGGTTTTTATTATTCTTACACTCCCGTACCCATATCTGCGATATATACACGACATATGACAAAAGTAAGACAATCACATGGTAATGTCTTGTATAGTGAGAAAATATATACGACATATGACAAAAGTATGACAATCATATGGTAATGTCGGGTATAGTGAGAAAATATACGACATTGACATAGTTTGCAATCTCATTTAAAGCCCTAGACAATGTCGTGTAATATAATACCCTATACTGACATGTTTTAGGGTTTTGTTTATTTTCTGAGACATAAATGAAATGGTAAATGACAATGAAATTTGTATATATATAGGCGTAGAAACACATATCTCACATAAAATCTCTTCAATGGCTCACCAAAAGATTTCTCACAACAATTTCACGATGTTAGAGACTTTTCACAACAATTTTCGGAGAACTTGGTTAACACCCCACCAGGTGATGTCGTTAGGTATTTCCACCGATCGAGTACTCGGTTAACACCCCACCGGTAGATATCGTTCGGTATTTCCACCGATCGAGTACTTGGTGAACACCCCACCGTAGATATTGTTCAGGTATTTCGACCGAGTACTTGGTGAACACCCCGGTGAAGATATCGTTCGTTATTCCCACCGACCGAGAGCGTGGTGAATACTCCACCACCCGTGAGCGTGAACCCCCACCGTATGTGCGTGTTGAACACTCCAGCGGGTGTGATACTCCAACATAATCCGGATTTTAGCGAGGACCAACTCGCCATCTTGGGCGGGATCGGCAATCTGAAGATAATTTGAAGAAAATGAAGCACGTGAGGAAGCTGATCGGAGGGAGCATGAAGCAATGTATGAAGAATATCTCAGGAACAACTAGTTTGACATTGAGAATTCGGATTACAGTGATCGTTACAACACACCATGATTCGTTGTTATTTGTATTTTCATTTTCATTTCCGTATCGTTTAGTATATGTGCTATGTAATCCGTATTTTCAATATAATGGTTAATGTATTTTCACTTCTGTAGTATACGAATCCTTTAAATATTACATTTTTTCATAGTTTTTTAAAATGATGGGAAAAAAGTACGTACTTAAATATATGTGAATGGTTAGATATACGGTTTTTAATTTATCTTGTGTGTAGAATTAATTTTGAAAACATTCAGTAAGCATCTACAAAATTGTAAAGAGAGTTCATATGAAAGTCATTAATTAGTCATCTCAATGTCATATTTCGTGTTAAATTTTAAGCGACAACGACATTGTCAGTGAGTTGTCATATCAATGTTCGTACTTAAAAATGTCACAATTCGTATAAAATTTTAAGCATACACGACATTGTCAGTGATTTTTCAAATCAATGTTAGTTCTTAAAATGTCATATTTCGTGTAAATTTTAAGCATATCGACATTGTCGGTGAGTTGTCATATCGACATTGTCATTTATAACCTACCTTATAGCCTACCTTAGAATTGAAATAAACATAGATTTATTACTTCTCTCTAGGGTAGCCATGAATTCAAATATTAAGTTCAAGTGTGTATTACATTTTGATGATCGACATCGAGGTGTAATTATGTATAATGATATAGCGTACTCGGGGTTACTTGGTTTGGTGGTGAAGAAATTCAAGTTAGATCCAAATCTTCGATTTATTTGTCTTGTAAGTTGCCTTCATTTGACTATCGTATTGATATTCTTGAAGATGATGAGGTAATGTTTTCGTTGAATGTGCTTGTCTTGCTTATGATGGAGTGGCACAAATGTTTGTTGTTCAACCCAACAAATAAAGAAGATCGTGTTTATGTTTTTATTGTCTTTCGATGTGAGCGTTTGTACTTTTATTTGAATGAATGTAATTTGAATACATAGGCTAACATTCATTCCAACATTGATAATGAAAATCATATAAATAATACAATCTTAAAGCATACATGACAACATTATTCGGTGATATGATTATGAATCTGACGATTATTCCATATGGCTTTATGACGTTCATTGCTTTAGCTTCCTCATTCGAAAGTGTTCTTGTTCGCCCATTCAACCATTTGATCAAATGTAATCCGATTACATTACGTGCTTTTTTTCGTCTTCGTTGTCACTTGTGTAGTCTGTTATCACACGATCCATTATTTTTGCCAATGTAGCATTTGGGCATATATAATTTGCAATAACAAAATCGACACCCACATGGTCAATGTAAATTTCCAAGTTGCCTTGTGCTGCTGAAATGTCAAACATTACATGCATATCATAGTTGTTTCTTAGTTTGATGGTGCTTGTAATGCCAAAGTGTGGTACTTCATAATAAAGAGCATGAATCTTCCTGTCAACGATGTTAAATAGATATTGCTTCATTTCTTCTAGCTTCATTCTTGGAATACTGATGTTCATCTTCCAACCATTTACATGTGTGGTTTTCCGCCAATGCAAACCAATTGACCGTTATTGTGCATGATGGCGAAAATGGTTTGTGTATACGGTGTAGTAGGTTTTGTTTTTGTTGTACCAAGCTTTATACGGACACGCTCTTGAAGCTTGTTTTTCTTTTAACCATTTCATGTAGATACCGGACACGCTCTTCACGCTTTAGTTTTGTTTCTTACGAATTACACCAAGAAATGATTCTTCAGAGAACCATCATCCGGAATCAAAATTGTGCTTAAATCTATTGGTTGCTCGAAGCGAAAAGTTGGAGCTTCCCAAGAACCTTTGCGATGTCATACATAACATCTATATCATAATCATTTTCAATTGGTTTCGAATCGATTAACGTTTTGTTTTCCAAATCTTAGACCCGGTAACTAGGCGAAATTCCTCCTACCAAACCGAACCTCAACCTCGCCCACCGATTAATATCACGTCTGCGATATCTCGGAGGAACAATATTTGTATCTCCTCTACACATGGCACGGTGGCATATGAAATAATGTACTAACACGCCACTCTTTGCATTTTGGCAAATCTAACAACCAACTAAAACATGTTTTCTAAATAATGTTTCCTACAGGTGTTCCCAATCATACTTTTAATATCACTAATCACGGATAACCTACTCCTACATGTAACTTGGGCAAGATAATCCTAAAATAAATAAACATATACGTAACAAATAAAAAAAACTACAAGTGTAAAGGAAAAAAATTGCGAAATACCCGGTAATCTTCCATATTCACATCCGTATCCACCACCACCCCCACAGCACCACCACTGCACCACCAACACTTTTTTTATAACCGCCACAAAACCACCAAACTCACAAACTATTTCAACGTCACCATCACAAAACCATCAAACTCACGCACCACAATGTCACCACCACAATGTTACCACTACCATACGATGATGAAGAAGATGTTTGGATAGTTTATGAGCTATGTCGTGTATATTGTTTCAAGATATAGTGAACTTGCAAACACGACATTAATATATGAGGAATATGTTTCACTTGATAATGAAGAATTTTGAGAATGAAGAAGATAACTATATCAAGAACAAAGAAACACGACATTGTATCATCGTGTATATATTTCTCTACTTGTATACGATGATAATGAAGAAGATAACAAATTCATCTACCATCCATTGAATCATCAAATCAACTTTTAATATTTGCTCTTTCCCAATGCTAGAGACAACACGGAAAGTAACACTACAAACCCTAAGTGCTATATCGTGTATTTATGTCCTCTATACCCAACATGTATTTAACTTTTCCCATGTCGTGTAAATATATACTCTAGACCCCACACTTTTTTCTTGTGGTATATATATTCCCCATGTATGTATATGTGTATACACTAGATGAACTGGGTAGATGTGAAGAATAATAAAATATCATATCGTGTATACTATGTGATTTTCTACCGACGTGGGTAAGGATTTAATTACAAGATCATTCTTGGCCATACACGTCCACGTATAGTGTATATCTTGAAGATAAATACCGGCATGGATGGGTATTTTTATATTGAACACAAATTTAGAGTGCATGCACACACCATAATTGATATGGGTAGCACAGTAATTTTATGTTTAATATAAATTGATGATGATTACTTAAAAAATATAGTAATAACTAATAACTAATATAGTGACCTAAGTAACGTCTTACTTAAAGCTGTTATCATATGCGCATTGCCGTAAACAATTCATCACGTAGGCCGGCCACTTGTTGGAAAGTTGTATGTCATTACGTACCCGTTTATAATACTAAATTATTGTAATTTAATTTAATTATATTGACATAGTGAACATCAATATTGACCAACTATTGAAATACTTGCAGCTCGAGACTATTTACCCACCTTTTTCATATACAACTCGCGGAGAACTTTCTTAACCTACCACATATATATTTGAAGGAAATAATAAATACATGGGTCACTTTCTTTAAACCATGATTTTCTATCCTTTAGTTTCTTTTAAAAAAAATGATTTTCTGTTTTCAATTTAAAAAAATATGAACTTCTATCCTTAGCAGATTAACCCGCAGAGTTTGAGCCTCCATCACACGTACACAGTTTTGGGTAAAACTATCCTCTTTGTTAAATAGCTTGTGTGACTATATAAAGGTTATTTGCACCAAACAAGAATTAAACTTTACATCTTTAATGATGATGATATTAGAGGATAGATATGTGTATTTATAATCTTAACCTTGAATTTAATGAATCCTAAGCTCATATTTAGTTTTGGGTCTTAACATATAAACTACTAGATAATGAATAAGTCAGCTATCATTACTTTTTGTGTAAAATAACTCCATAAGCGTATTTCACGGGTTATGAGGCGAGGAGGTTGAGGCGTAGACATCCCTACCTAGAGAGGCTGCTTTATAATGATATATATTTATTTAGGAAATCAGTATTTTTATAGAAACAACCTGTAACAAACTATTGATTGAACATATACAATCCACCTCATAAACATAAATTGCCAAGCTACAAGAAACTGATCAAAAAATCATACACGTGATTCATATGTATGCTGCAACTATGAAAGGATCCAGCGTCTACGTGCTAGTTAGTTGGATAAAATACTAACAAATCTGAATTTCGATCGCAAAACGCTAAATCACGAGTTATATCGAGCACAAGTAGCAAACACGAAAGACATGAGAGACTACAAACAACCTACAAGAATATACACACGTTATACCCTCATGCCACCTTTATTAGATAAACTAATAAAGATATTACAACGAGGAAGAAGAATAAATAGCTAGCACCCTCTTATTTATAGAGATTAGAGCGTAGAAACCATGTTTGATTCGGTTTAGGAAACTCCCAACCGACCATCCATGAACCTTAGTTTGTCCTTGCACTTCAAGCTAACTAATCCTAGTTCTAGTCTACTCCTAATCTATATTACAGTGTACACTTAAGCCCCTAATCTATATTTAAGTTTACTACTAATTTCCTACAATTTCCACCTTAGGAGTAAGACTTAAATATAACCGATACTCAACACCTTTTTCTGGTGTTTGAACCTCGAACTGGGGACCACCTTGTCGACCAAGCATTGTACTTTAGTAATTTTCCAAGATTAGCTTATGTAGACTCCTTCACTTTCTTCTTTTTATCAGCATTACCCTCTGCACCCTCTTGACTAGGTACCCTTGTTACTGTAATGTATGCCTCACCTTTATACCAATGTGTACCTTTTCATGCTCCTTTACCAAGCAATCCATGTTTGTCTTTTCTTCAAATTGTTTAACCTTTAACTTTCTCTAAGCCACTGCAACATAATCGTTACTCTCCTGAATTACCTCAACTTCACGATTTTCCTAAGCTCCTTGCAGTTCCACCTCAAAACAAACACGCTTAGCAACATGTACTCCAGGGAATCCTGTTTTAAAATCAGGACCAAATTGTTTGAACTCAACTTGTTTATGACCAAGTTATTTGGACCCAACTTGTTTATGACCAAGTTGCTTGAATCCATTACCAATTCAGTTATCTCATCATTCCATCACTACCACCAAATACTTCTCCAATCGTAGGTGCTACAACATTTGTTACCTTGTCATCGACAAGAATCGAGGGTACCCAATGATCATGCTTACCTCTATTGTATAAAGCGAACCTATGCTTGACTTCTTCATAGTGCATATCATGTCACCTAAGTTTGTTGGACTTAGTCATATAAAGACTAGTCAACTTCGACCAAATTCCTTCATCAGTTGTTTCCTTGGTAACTTCTCGTAAAACCCGGTCTCCTAAGCATATAATCAAGGTAGTGTATGCCTTCTTCATCAAAGAAGTCTCTTCTCCCGCTTCCATATTCGCGGTTAATGTCTCAAACGCAACATCATATCCCCGCTGTACCATTAACGCACACATTTTTATTTTTCATAACCGGAAGTCATTCTTCCCATCGATTTTTTCGATGTCAAACATAGTAATAAGAAGAATGGCTAGTTCTATAACTAGGTTTAAATAACCTAATAAAGCTATTACAAAGAACCAACAAAAGACTACAAAGAACCGACAAGAATATGCAAACGTTATACTCGTACCAAACCTTTATTAAATAACCTAATAAAGCTATTACAACGAGGAAGAAAAATGAATAACTAACATCCCCCTCACCTCTATTTATAGACATGAGGGGGTAAAAACCATGTTTGAGTATGTTTAGAAAACTCCCAACCGACCCTCCATGAACCTTAGCTTGCCTTGCACTCTAAGCTAACTAATCGTAGTTCTAGTATACTCCTAATGAATATTACAATGTACACTTAAGCCCCTAATCTATTTTTTAAGTTTACTACTAATTTCAACATTAAGCAATGCCTAAAACTCGATAAATGTGGAACTGATGACTTCCATTAGGTTTAGCTAGGACGACTTCTCCCTCCACGACGCCAACAAGAAGTGCATCCAAAAAAGAACCAAACCCAACGACATAGTAATCGCGCAAACAATATATCATGTTAAAGAAAAAGAAAACACATCTCGAAGCTAAAAAGACATTGCGATATATTTTCATTACATGGAATAGTTATCAGTAAACAGATAACAAGGTGTTTTATCGATTGAACTTTTTTAGTGAATATATACTCAACAATAATTTATGCACTTGCAAGTGTTTCGCAAGTGACAAATAAAATTCGAATTTTTCTCTTAGTGCAAAGCCGTGATCGAGTTTTAAGGGTTTTTTTTCGCGGGTCTCTCCTAGTGGTTTGGTTCCTGAGGCCTACTCGTTTGGATAGTTTAACTCGGGGGTAGGATTTCAAGTGTGGTGTCGTTTAAAAAAAATACGCTTGCAGAAGCCAATATTACATAATTACAAACGTGATTAAAACAACTTAACAATACTGTTCTGATCAAAGTATATATAAGTATTTTTTGGAAGGTTGAACGAAAGGTTAAATTTATCAGAGCATCATTTACAAAGAGTGTTCTGATATCTTATCTAAAGTTATAAAATTAACTAATATTGTATTCATATTTATCAAAGGTGTTGGTAAACTATGGGAAAGTATTGGAAATTTGGGCCCTTAAAATAATGTTAATTTAACTTTTTTTCTTTTGAACAAAGTTAATTTAACTAACTTTCGAAGGAAATAAGGGCTGACCTTTTCATAGTCATAGGTTTGACTTTGATGAAATAGCTTTAAGCAAATTGGGTTGTTTCTAGAAGAAAAAATGAGATGCCATGCAAGTTAAAGAAAACTCAAAACATCATTAACTGATTGAATTTTTGAGTTTTAGCATAAAGTTGAAAATATTGTTAAGTAGGAATGTAGCCTCATATTAGTCGTAGTCGTATGCTTGTTACACACGAATGGATATCTTATGTTGAAAGCAATTGTTTTTACATATAAAGTTCTTTTGTTGTTGTCCATATGCATGTTGATCGAATATGTGGTATTGAGTCAACCGTGTAGCTCTTACGTAGACATAGTATATATATGACCATCCGAACGGAGATAAGTAATTTTACCAAAAGCGAGACCAAACAACGAGATATGCAATGATTGTCGTTTAATGAGAACTGATTCGTTATGATTGTAGAATTATCGTGTTTCTTCCCGAATAGCTTGGATTCTCTTAAAGAAATTCAGTTTAAGAGTCATACCTAAACTCTTCCGACTGAAAATGGTAAAGCTTATAAATTAACGTGCTACTATCATTTCTTCATTACAGATCTTTTTTGATCAGTAAGTTAATTGTGTCGGACATTAGCCTATAATTTTTGTTACCATATGGAGGATAAGTGGCGATTAAAGTCAAGGGGCAACCAGTTGCCACCTTTAATTATCGGTGGGTATTTACCAAAAGTCCAAAACATCAACCAAAAGTCCAAAATTTGCATTAAAAAATTACTTGTTCCATGCGAATTTAAGAAATCAATTTTCTATTGCTAGATTAATGTGTGAAAAAAATGAAATAAATGTGACAAATTTAACTCGTCTGCGTGGAAGTAGCTAGACACTATGAAAGATATTAAAAAAGACCATAACTAATATGAGAAGAATAATGTGATGTAAACAGTTTTTATATTCAGTAGCAAAAACACGCACCATACATTGTCTCTTTGCAGACATATTTTGTTCACCTCGTGACTTTGATCCCACAACAGTGTTCAAAGGCTCGTTTCATGCTATTGAACAATAAAATGTTCGCTTCGCCTTTGAACATTAGTAGGTGCGCGTTTACAATATCAGGTTAGAACTTAAAAATATCAAAAGTCCGTAGTGTTTTACCTCAAACAATCTCTTCTCTAGCGAAACTAAACATTTCGAGAAGACAAAATTGACATAAGGACATAGTCGCACACGATCATTGCAACCAGAGCTATCTTTGAGTATGTAAAGTGGGCGACCGCTCATGGCCTTTAACATTTTAGGGGTTCGAAAATTTGTCTCGTTAACAATTATATGCCTGTGTAAACATGTTTTTCACGAAGAAAGAAATATTTAGATAAGAAAATCTCTTAAATAAATAATATATTGAAAGTTTAGATAATTAATTGCATTATATCATATAAACGGTGACATTTTATATATAACGTTCATTCTCGAAAAGCATCATTATGTAATTTCGTTCAAAATCCTTTGAATTTTTCTACAAGAACCTTATCAAAGAAATACTCGTATCATCTCTTTATGGCATCTATAGTTATCTATAATGCACGTCTCTAAAAAGCCGATCATCAAAAAATATAAAAACTTTCTTTATGCCGATACACAATAGTTTATGTAACTAGAAAACTCATACCCCATAAATCAGTGGAATATAATTGTTATACATGCAGTAAAAAATATAAAAATAACTAATACTCCTTCCGTTTTAAAATAAGTGCCAGGTTTGATTTTTTGAAGTCTGTTTTATTCAACTTTAACTTTAAATATTTTTATTTGTGTTATATAATAATTGATGAAAATTATACCAATGAAAATATATTTGAAACCCAATTCATTCATATATTTTGCATCAAGTATTATATAACACAAATAAAAGTATTTACGGTTAAAGTTTTTTTTGTGTGCAAAAGGTGAATATATCTTATTAAACACTTAAAACTCATACATCTAAAGAGCTATAGACATGCCTATAACTCTTTTATCTCAAAACAATACAACCAACCTTGAAACTACAATGGAACAGTACAAACAAAACATATCAGAAACAATGCATCAACTGCATCTAAATTCCATATTACTGTAGTCACCAATCAACAGCATTAGAGCCAAACTGCAGCACCAAATTCACCTTTTAAGCACCAATAACCATCTAGCTACATTTCCACCTTATCCATTTATCATGATCATTCAACCAACATCCACAATAATCATGACAAAATAGATTAGTGGCTTCACTAGGCATCATAACCTCTCCACTGCAAGGGCTATACCATGTGAGCTACATTTCCATTTACTACAATGGCTTCACACACATGGGAACACACACCTTGCAGTGAGTACCATCCATTCCTCCTTTTGACAATGCACACTAAGACCATGTAGGTTCATCTTTCACTCCTCACAATTCCTAGTACCATACATTGTCACACCAGATCACTTACCCTTCACAGATGGATACTCACTTTATGTTTTACACAGAAAAATCATAAACTATACAGCCCCATACACCCCTATGTTACCTAACAAAGGCCTACAAAGGGCTGTAAAGGATATCACAGTAATGGTTTAAATGTGTAATCCAATTTATAGAACCATCATCTGAAGTGATCAAAAATCACATTCAATTTTTAACCAAAGCATAAAAATTGAATTGAAGGTTATAACCTTTTATATCAGCTGAATTCCATTAATCTCAGCTTATCTTCTCCAAGAAATTGTAGCACTTGGATGAAAAAACAACAGATTCTGAGTATATCCTTTAGCAAACTTAGAATCAATACTCTTGTACAGGAAACTACCTTATGGTAGTAAAATCTAACCATTGAAGATCAAAACTCACACATTATCTGTTACCCCAACTGGATCCACAATAAAGGATAAGAGACCCCAATGCTAGGTGCTACGCTACAGCGTCGTTCGGGTCGAAAACTTCCTTTCTTGAGCAAGTTTTATAACACCTAGGCGGTGAACCTAATCGTTGTAGTGTAGTAATTAGGGTAAGCCACAGGTATTGATATCGTTCTCTGGGGAATAGGAATGCTAGTGAGAGTTACTACGCTAAGGTTGAGGTTGAGGAAGATTATTTTTTATCTTTTTATGTTTTTAGAAATGGAAAAGGTACGAATCTCGGGTATTGGATTTGGGGGTTGGTATTGCTACCGATTACTCTACTATTATCTAATTATCTAAGCTAAGGTTGTGATAGTCTATGTCTAATTGATGTGTACTCGTATGATAGTTTAAAAATGTGTTTACTTAGGTTTTACTACTCCTTAATTATCTCTATTGATGGTTGATTTGTCACGTCCTTATTCTAGTTGCGTTGTGATTCTAAGGCTATAGGGCGTGCTTATTTCTAACTCTTTGAAATTACCAAAGGGTCTTGTTTACAAATCCTCTAGTGATTTATAGACGCCTACTCTACGGTTGTCCTTGAATACTTTATCCTACAATTACCTAGATAATTATATTCTAAAGTTACACAAGAAATTCCAAGCATTAAGTACTGCAGAATAATCTAGCGCACTCTAGATCATTAGTCAACTAAGATAAGTATCAACCAATCAATATTCAATAATTAAGTTTCATATTCCTAGCAAACACACAAATAAATTAGCCGGACATGGAGAACATGCAAGCATACACACAAATAATCAAAGACATAATTAAATTAATGAAGTAAATACTTATCTTGATGTATAATAGGGTTTAGAACCTAAAATCTGCACAAGAAAGCCTTGGTTCGGTTTAGGTTTTACTCCAAAAGACTACACACAAAACGAAAAATTCGGATTCTATATATAAGATTACATCTGCGGCGTCACCTTATGATTCGTGACGCCGTCGTATCATCGTCATTAGGGTTTCGTCTTGTACGTAAACCTTCGACGTCACACTATATTTATGTGTAGTCCCTTGACTCGGCCGCGTCTTGGCGCATCTAGGCCGTCCCGAGTAACGACGGCCTCTCCTTAGAACGGCGTCGTCCCCGAAAACATGTAATTTTTCCTCACGAGCCGTCGCAAAATACCTTCCGCGGCGTCGCGGATATCTGATGTGCCGTCGCCTTATGTTTCAGCGACTTTGAGTGTCTCGATTCGACTTTGGCCATTTTTTTTTTTTTGAATTTTTTGAATTTTTTTTTTTTTTTTTTTTTTTTTTGCATACACTTTTACTCTACCATCCTCTACGGTACATCAAAATGATAGGGATTTATAGACACATCCCTACACTTGAGTTTTATTACTCTAACACTAATTTGACCAATTGAAAAGATCAAAACACTTGGAGTACATTATTATGCAAACAAAGGGAATTTGAGTTTAACGTTCTCTTTCCTATGTTTCATAAACTTTAACTTTTCCATGAATCCCAATCATCCCAAAGCGTATCAAAGGATATGACTCGACTTAGCAACTCATGCAAGCAACGAGATAATTGAACTAAGGGTTTTGGGTGATAACATAAATTGCACTAAAAGTGAGTGCAATAAAGGTAGGCTAAAGCGATTTGGGTGTATATTTGGGGTGGGGTGTAAACAATGCTCTTCATTGATATTAGGAAAAACCGAAACATCACGAGAACCGCGAAAAGGATAGGCTCGAGGGTTAACTATGGGTATCGTGTACTAAAGATGAGTCAGTAGCAAAGGGTGTGGGAATTACTCAACCAGGTGGAAGAAGTAATTATATTACGGTATCAAACAAGGGTTTATCCTAATGCCTCTTATCATTTAGTTATTCCTAACTACACAAGTGTAGTCTCACTAGCGATCTCGGAATGCATCACAAAACAAGTTCTAGAATCTAATATACTAGGTTCACACTCTAAGCATTAAAGATGAATGCTTTAATTCCTACTAATCTAAGGCGATCCTCGCATTTTGGGTGGAATTTAGGTGGTAAGGGTTTTTGTGCTAGTCATTCAACTTCCTATCCATGAGGCGCTTTTGTTAAGACTAATGGCCCACTCTTATCGTCATGAAAAATTTTAAATTTGGCTAAAATTACCCTAACCTACATTTTCTCATGGTTTATTACACAAATACACTTGGACAAAGCAAATAGTCAAGGATAAGCATAGTTTCAAAGTTCCGTTTATTTTCCCTCCTACACTTAAAGTGAACATTGTCCCCAATGTTCCCAAAATATCAAAGTTATGATAATAGAAGGTAATTAAAAGCGAAGAAACTAATACTCCCCTGATTAGCTCGGTGGGATCCGTAAAAGTGGTGGTTAAATCTTTTCAAGAAGAGTTTTTTTGTGAAAGGCTCCTTCCAAACTTGTGTAACTTCTTCTTGACAAACTAAACTGCACACTAGAAGAAAACAAAGCGAAACCTTCGCGTAAAATCGTGGTAATAATATACATAAGACTCGATTTAAACTAGGATATAATGCTTGTGGAATGGATGTTTACGAATTTGTTTTGAAAGTTAAGATACGGAAAATTCCAAAATTTTACAAGTAGCTCGAAAACGAGAAAAAATGGTGATGTTTTATTCCTTCACGCGCCGTCCGGTTGCAATCTGGCGTCGGTTATCTGACAAAAAGCGGTGCTGCGATTTTACGGAAAAATTTACGGAAAATTTACATCTTTAGAATCGGAAAAACTTACGCAAAAACATCCATTATGACTCGATACAAGCATTTGACTCGAACAAACAAACATATATATCTTTTAGTTAATTGTTATTCTCATGTTCACGTTTTTTATGAACACGTGTGTAATCCTCCTACACTTATCTTTTATGTAAAATACCTTTATATGTAATTAAGGCGAGGTTAAAAACAAAATAAAGCATTTTACAAATTTAAACATGAGGACAAACAATTAATAAAGATATATACACTAACAAGCAAACAATTAAGCATGGGTTGCCTCCCAGGCGCTTTTCTTTATTTAAGAGTCTTGTAGCTAGACTCGTAGTCCTGCTCCTCGTTTTCTTAATCTTAAGGGCCCATTCGATCTCTTTAACTCTTCTCTCATCACGAATATATTCGGGCCCCAGTTCAAGACAAGCGATGTAGTAGACTTTGTTTTCCAATCAACCTCGAATCTTGGAATGTTATCTACATCTAAATCATCCATGCCCTCATAATTCTTATTTTATGGGGCATTATATATTAACACTCTCGGCTTCATTTGAGAACTCAATTATCCTGCCTCTTTATCATAAACCATCTTAGACTCTTCTATAAATGGTTTCCCAAGGATTACATCTCCTAAAACCCATCAATGATGCCCTTAGCGTTTTCCAAAATCATGAAATCACACCTATATGTGAAGTTACCTATGAACACATGTAATCCTTAATCCTCCCCATAGTTACTTGCTTTCCTAGGCGAAAGGGTCCTCATAGGCTCTAGCTTTTTGCTCATGATCCAATTATAATAGAGCCTAGACATTACATTCATGGGTGCCTTATAGTCAATGTAGGTGTGATCCCTATATAAGTATCCAATCATACGGGTACCTTGATGTTTTAGGGCTTCCCTCCTTATCACGGGGCTCGAAGGGTGGTCTTGGAAAATTAACCACGTTATGGTGATAAGCGGTTTCTTTTCCTTTAGGGTATGAGTCAAAGTACCCCTAAGTTCTTCCTCCTCCTTGTCACCCTCCATAATTTCTAACACCTTATAATCTCCTTCCTCTAGATCATCATCCGAATCACTTGTGGTCAAATCACTATCTAAAGGCGTCAGTTCATAAGGGCTTCTTTGAGTGTATTTTCAATTATCATATTTAATTTCCTAAGCTCTCGATTTCGCTCATGATACGGGCTCGAAGTTGGTTAGCGGAGAGGTGGGTCAGCGGTGGGTATTGTTTTGTGGTGAAGTATAGTTTGGTGGTTGGTTATCACCTTCCATGGTGAAAAGTGATGGGTGTTACGAACAAGGTCACGAAGAAGGGGATAGACTAAGAAAGCTAAAAATGAGAAAAATTTACTTGATAGGAATCAAGCAAAGAAACCTAAGCGAGGTGGACTACTAACTAGCTATTCTATTCCCGTGGCGCCAAAAACTTGATAACGCTACACGCGTCGTTCGGGGTCAAAACTTCCTTTTCTTGAGCAAGTTTTATAACACCTAGGCGATGAACCTAATCGTTGTAGTGTAGTAATTAGGGTAAGCCACGGGTATTGATATCGTTCTCTGGGGAATAGGAATGCTAGTGAGAAGTTACTACGCTAAGGTTGAGGTTGAGGAAGATTATTTTTATCTTTTTATGTTTTTAGAAATGGAAAAGGTACGAATCTCGGGTATTGGATTTGGGGGTTGGTATTGCTACCGATTACTCTACTATTATCTAATTATCTAAGCTAAGGTTGTGATAGTCTATGTCTAATTGATGTGTACTCGTATGATAGTTTAAAAATGTGTTTACTTAGGTTTTACTACTCCTTAATTATCTCCTATTGATGGTTGATTTGTCACGTCCTTATTCCTAGTTGCGTTGTGATTCTAAGGCTATAGGCGTGCTTATTTCTAAACTCTTTGAAATTACCAAAGGTCTTGTTTACAAATCCTCTAGTGATTTATAGGCGCCTACTCTCGGTTGTCCTTGAATACTTTATCCTACAATTACCTAGATAATTATATTCTAAAGTTCACAAAGAAATTCCAAGCATTAAGTACACAACGAATAATCTAGCGCTCTAGATCATTAGTCAACTAAGATAAGTATCAACCAATCAATATTCAATAATTAAGTTTCATATTCCTAGCAAACACACAAATAAATTAGCGGGACATGGAGAACATGTAAGCATACACACAAATAATCAAAGACATAATTAAATTAATGAAGTAAATACTTATCTTGATGTATAATAGGGTTTAGAACCTAAAATCTTGCACAAAGCCTTGGTTCGGTTTTAGGTTTTACTCCAAAAGACTACACTGGCGAAAAATTCGGATTCTATATATAAGATTACATCTGCGGCGTCACCTTATGATTCGTGGCCGTCGTGTCGCCGTCATTAGGGTTTCGTCTTGGCCACGTAAACCTTTCGGCGCGTCACCTATATGTGTGTAGTCCCGTCCTTGACTCGGCGCCGTCTTGGGCGCATCTAGGCCGTCGAGTAACGACGGCCTACTCCTTTAGAACTGGCGTCGTCCGCGAAAACATGTAATTTTCCTCGGTAGTCGCCAAAATACCTTCCGACGGCGTCGCGGATATCGATGGCGCCCGTCGCCTTATGTTTGGCGACTTTGAGTGTCTCGATTACGACTTTGGCCATTTTCTTCGTATATTCGCCTTTTAGTCAAATAAGCATCATTCCAGCATTTGCCTTCAAGAGACCTAAAAAGTGAAAAGGAACGATATTAAGCAATAACGGATACAAAAGTGATCGAATAAGGGCTTAAATGACCCCTCAAAAAGGTACCTTTTAAAACCTTATCACTAGCATACTACCAAGATATTAGCTATCTGCATATACAAATTTACCCAGATACACCTTTTTTTTAAAACCACCATTTACCCTGCATCTTTACAAGTCAGCAGCATTATCTTCTACAAGTTTGAAAGACACATTCCAATTAGCTTGAGCTTTAAGTACAGTTATAGAAGGCTTCATTTTGAGACTTAGAAGCCTTAATCTCACTGTATCACAACATATACTATAAAGCTCTTCCCAACCTCTGTATTCCCCTCTAAATATTCTATAATTTCTCTCTTGCCAAATCAAATAAACACTAGCAGCCAGACACAATCTTCTGATGATGCTATCTATGGAATTCCCATTTGGCTTGCAAGCAAAATCATTCACAATTTCATTCCAATCAAGCTTATTGCACTTTCCATCCATTTTTTGAATCATTTTGATCCAAAACTGTCATGCATAGCTGCATTTGAAAAATAGATGAGAATGTGAATCCATTTCATTGCAACACAGTGGGCAAGCCATAAGATCATATGATCCCCAACTTCTAACTTTGTCTTGAGTAACAAGTTTGTTAAGAATTGCCATCCATAGAACAAAGGAATGCTTAGGTATATTTTGTGAGAACCAAACTAGTTTCCACCAATTAACCTCTTCTCATTCTTCCTCTAAATCAAAATAAGCCTTTTGTACTGTGAATTTTCCCATTTTACCATTTCTACTCTTCCAAGTAACCTGATCAGATTTAAAGTTGTCCAAAACTAAATTTTGAATCTGTACAATCATAGGAGGCTGATCATGCCACTCAATGGCCATTGCGAACACCATTCTCAATCGGATCGGAACCTTCATGTCACTCGGGCGACATCATACATATCTCTATAAGTAATAATACTAATCAAATCACTAAGACTGCTCCAATTGTCAAACCACGTTGAAGCTTTCTTTCCATCACCTATTTGCATAACAATATTCTTCCTCACTTCATGTCTTATCTTCAATATATTTCTCCATCCCCAACTATCTGATATATCCTCTTTAACAGCCCAAACACTTCTTCCTTTCAATTTAACAGTGCTCATCCATTTCACCCAAAGAGAATTTTTATCCTCAACAATGTTTCATAGATGTTTAGTTATCATAGCTTTATTCCAAACTCCTAGATCTTTCAAACCCAAACCACCCTACTTCTTAGGCTTACAAATGTTATTCCATGCAACTTTAGCTTTACCCTTAGATATTTAACCTTTATTCCACAAAAAAACTTTTTAAAATTCTATTGATGTCTTTGATCACAGTTAGAGGAAGAAGAAAAACAGAAGCCCAATAAACATGTAGAGATTCTAGAACTGAAGCTACCAATTGCAGTCTTCCTGCATAAGACAGGCATTTGTTTTTCCAATTAAAGATTCTACCTTTGACTTTATCAATAAGGCTTTTACAATCCTGCACACCAAGTCTCTTAGTTGTTAATGGAACTCCTAAGTATTTAATAGGAAGCTTTTCAACTTTGAATGGAACAATACTTAGGATACTTTGCTTCTCTTCCTCCGTCATACTCCAAAAATAATTGTGCTCTTGTTGTAATTAGGAAGGAGACTAGAATAGGATCCAAATTCTTCAATTGCATCCCTGAATACCTTCACAGATGTAGCATCACCATGGCAAAACATCAAAAGATCATCAGCAAAACATATATGAGTGATCTTAAGCACTTACACAAAATGGAACTTGAAACCTCTTTCTTGATCCACCTTGCTTTGAACAATCACTGATAAAAGCTCCATAACAAGAGTGAAAAGGTATAGGGACATAGGATCTCCTTGTCTAAGACCTAAACCTTATTTGATAAGGAACTTCCTTTTCTTGAGCAAGTTTTATAACACCTAGGCGGTGAACCTAATTGTTGTAGTGTAGTATTAGGGTAAGCCACGGTATTGATATCATTCTCTGGGGAATAGGAATGCTAGTGAGAAGTTACTACGCTAAGGTTGGGGTTGAGGAAGATTATTTTTATCTTTTATGTTTTTAAAATTGAAAAGTACGAATCTCGGGGTTTGGATTTGGGGTTGGTATTTCTCTGATTACTCTACTTATCTAATTATCTAATCTAAGGTGTATGTAGTCTATGTCTAATTATTGTGTGCTCGTATGATAGTTTAAAGATGTGTTTACTTAGGTTGTATTACTCATTAATTATCTCTATTGATGGTTGAATTGTCATGTCCTTATTCTTAATCGCGTTGTGTGTCTAAAGTCGTAGGGTGTCGTTTGTCCTAACTCTTTGAAACTACCAAAGGGTCTCATCTACAAAATCTCTAGGAATTATAAACTCTAACTCTAAGGTACTCTTTGGATGGTTTAGCCTACAACTACTCTAGGTATTATAGTCTAAGGTTCACAAAGATTAATCAAGCATTAACTACACAACGAATGACCTATCGCATTACTAGATCATTAACAATTAAGTTAAGAGACAACCAATCAATATTCAATAATTAAGTTTCATATTCCCTAAGCAAACACACAAGTAAATTAGCCGGACATGGAGAACATGCAAGCATACACACAAGTAATTGAAGACATAATTGAATTAACGATGTAAAACACTTATCTTGATGTAAGATAGGGTTTGGAACCTAAAATCTTGTACAAGACAGCCTTGGTTCGGTTTTGGTTTTACTCAAAAGACTACTCCCTAAAGCGAAAAATTCGGATTCTATATAAATTACAATCGCGACATCACCTTATGATTTGTGGCCGTCGGTCGCCGTCGTTAGGGTTTCGTCTTGGCCACGTTAGTCTTGCGATGGCGTCACCTTATGCTTGTGGCGTCGTCCCTTCGATCTCGGCGCCGTCGGATCAAATCTAGGCCGTGCGAGTTGCGACGACCTACTCTTATAAAGCGACACCGTCACGAAAATAAGCAATTTGACTCTTGACCGTCACAAAGTGATGTGGCGTCGCGATTAACACTGACGCCGTCCCTTGTATTTCGGTGATGCGGTGGCTTGATTCTTGACTTTGGCCATTTTCTTCGTATATCCGCGCCTTTTCGTCCAAATAAGTGCCATTCCGGCAATTTGCCTTCGAGAGACCTAAAAGTGAAAAGGAACGATATTAAGTAATAACGGATACAAAAGTGATCAAATAAGGGCTTAAACGACCCTCAAAAGGTACATTTAAAACCTTATCAAATAACCCTACACTTGGTATTTGCTTGTCCTCAAGCAAATGTGCTTTAACCAATTAATTTATAAGTTAGGGGTCATGAAGCATTGGTTTAAAACAATCCACAACACATATAATCCCATAAAAGTCATAACAAGCACGAAATTACATACTAGCACCTCACATGGGGTGTTTGGATACTCGCATCTCTCGGGTGTATATGAAATATAACAAGTTGGAAATGGAAGATAAACACTCATTAACCGGTCCTAGTACATAGATTACCATAGGCTTGAGAATAGATCAAACCTCCATCGCTTTAGCGTAAGCACCTAGGAAAGACTATCAAAGAGGTCTTTAAAGGGTTGTAATGTTAGGCTTACGGTAGGGAAACAAAGGGTTTGGTGGGATAGGATATTTAGTGGTAGCAAGTCAAAAATCTTTATGTTACAAGCATACGAAGAATGGCGTTGCTAAGCCAAGACTCGACACTCTAAACTCTAGATAACTGAAACAAACAAACATAAATTTAAAGATAGATGTAGGATGGTAGCCCGTATTTTTTTTTTTTTTTTTTTTTTTTTTTTTTTTACACTCTATTTTTTTTTTTTCTCTTTTCTATTTTTTCGATTTTTTTTTTCATACACTTTTACTCTACCATCCTCTGGTAACTTCAAAATGATAGGGATTTAAAGGCACATCCCTACAATTGAGTTTTTATTACTCTAACACTAATTTGACCCGAATTGAAAAGATCAAAACACTTAGAGTACATTATTACGCAAATAAAGGGAATTTGAATTTAACGTTCCCTTCCGTCATTTCATAAACTTTAACTTTTCCCATGAGTCCCAATCGTCCCAAAGCGTGTACAAAGGATATGACTCGACTTAGCAACTCATGCAAGCAACTAGATAATTGAACTAAGGGTTTTAGGGTGATAACAATAATGCACTAAAAGTGAGTGCATACAAGGTAGGCTAAGGCGATTTGGGTGTACATTTGGGGTGGGGTGTAAACAATGCTCTTCATTGATATTTGAAAATCGAAACATCACGAGAACCGCGAAAAGGATAGGCTCGAGGGGTTAACTAGGGTATCGTGTACTAAAGATGAGTACAACGCAGAGGTGTGGGGAATTACTCAACCGATATGGAAGAAGTAATTATATTACGGTATCAAACAAGGTTATTCTAATGCCTCTTATCATTTAGTTATTCCTAACTACACAAGTGTAGTCTTACTAGCGATCTTGGGATGCATCACAAAACAAGTTCTAGAATCTATTATACTACCGGTTCACACTCTAAGCATTAAAGATGAATGCTTTAATTCCTACTAATCTAAGGCGATCCTCACATTTTGGGTGGAATTTGGGTGGTAAAGGGTTTTTGTGCTAGTCATATAACTTCCTATCCGTGAGACGCTTTTGTTAAGACCAATGGCCCACTCCTATATGTCATGAAAAAATTTTAATTTGGTGCCAAAATTACCCTAATCGACATTTTCTCATGGTTTATTACACAAATACAATTAGACAAAGCAAATAGTCAAGGATAAGCATAGTTTCAAAGTTCTCGTTTTATTTTTCCTCCCTACACTTAAACTGAACATTGTCCCCAATGTTCCCCGAAAGTATCAAAGTTATGATAATAGAGGGTAATTAAAAACGAAAGAAACTAATACTCTCCTGATTAGCTCGGTAGGATTCGTGTAAAGTGGTGGTTAAATCCTTTTCAAGAAGAATGTATGCGTGAAAAGCCCCTTCCAATCTTATGTATCTTCTTCTTAATAAATTAAACCTGCACACTTGAAGAAAACAAACGAAACCTTCGCGTAAAATCGGCGGTAATAATATATATAAGACTACTAAACTAGGATATAATGCTTGTGGAATGGATGTTTCTGAATTTCGGAAAATTAAGACACGGAAAATTCCAAAATTTTATAAGTAGCTCGAAAACGAGAAAAAAAAAAAATCTGTTGTTTTACTCCTTCTGGCCCGTCAGTTATCCCGACAAAAAGCGGTCTGCGATTTTACGGAAAAATTCGGAAAATTTACATCTTTAGAATCTGGAAAAATTTCTGCAAAACATCCATTATGACTCGATACAAGCACTTGACTCGAACAAACACACATATATATCTTTTAATTAATTGCAAATCTCAAGTTTACGTTTCTTTTGAAAACATGTGTAATCCTCCCTACACTTTTCCTTTATGTAAAATACCTTTATATGCAATTAAGACGAGGTTAAAAACAAAATAAAGCATTTTTACAAATTTAAACATGAGAATAAGCAATCAATAAAAGATATACGACACACAAATAAAAATAAAAAACAAATACACATGGGTTGCCTCCCAAGAAGCGCTTGTTTTTGTTCGAGTCACGAGCCTGACTCTACCCTTATTTAACGGATAAAGGGGAGGTTTTCCCTACACTTAAGCTTAAATGCGGGTGATAGTAGCGATACACACCCTTAGGGTGGAAATTTGCTACGTGAGGAGAGGGTGATGGGTGATTTATATGCTCAAAGGAATCTGCTCCATTCATTATAACCTTACCTAATTCTATTAGTGTAGCGGGTGAATCAAATCTCTCTCTTAAAAATGGGTCATCTTCTATCAACTTCAAAAGATTCTTAGTTAAGTATCCATCTTGACCTAATAAACCCGGTTTAAACCTATAATGTTTCTTGTTATCAACCATGAATGGGTGATATAAGTGTGTAAGGTCATGGGTTACTCCTATATTAGCTTCCACTCTACATGGCCTAGAGTCTACCACCTTTATCAAGCAACTACCCAGATTATTTATTTTGATGGGTGGATTGGGGCCTAATTCAATTCCTAGATTCACATCTAAAGACGGAAAATTGGGTAAGGTTTTTGGTTGAGGCTCCGGATCATCAAAATTAGGAGCTTCCCTAAGACTAAGAGAGAGAACATGACAACAAGCATCTAAACCTACATTCTCTAGTGGCATTTGGTCCAAAGGTTCTATACCAATCGGGGTTCCTATAGTCTCTTCTACTTCTCCCGGGTAAGTTATAGGCGATGTGTGTTCCTCAAGTGATGGTAGGGCTTGTGGGCTTGGAGTTTCCACCTTATTCTCCATTATATCTAGATCTCCTAAATGTTCATGTGTTTTAGTATGATCTAACCCAAATACACTCCTAAGCATCTCAAATCCTTCTTTAGCCATTTCAAATTCTTGGTCCGATTCATAAGAATTATTCTCAAAAATTTGATCACTATGTTCTATTTGCCTAAAGGATTCCTCACGCGTGTCATATGTTTTGGTGAAATCTATCCCACGCATGCAACTAGGTATTTTAACTTCAACCATCTCACAATCTTGTTCGAGTTTAGGTTCCATGTTCTTAAAAACTAGGTCTTTTTGATCATGATGCCTAAGGTTGGATAAATCCTTCTTATCCATTTCCTCAAGTTGTGACAACTGATGGTTTATGCTTAGGAGGATTTTCACAAAACATTTCCAGAGGGTCTCACTAAAAGGAGTTGATTCTAACAAGATCATTGAATAGAAGCCACACAAGCACAAAATTTATCAAATCCATCCAACCTTACACCCGTCTCCTTTTGGATATCTCTAAGATCACTCACAAATTCATTAGAACAATAAAAATCAATCCAATTTGCGAAATTCAATTGTTCCTCATTTGTTAATGATTCAAATGCAACTTCACTTGCCATAGCGACAAATGAAAAGGGTTTCTGAACACAAACACAAAGAAGGGGATAGACTACAAGGAAGCTAAAATGAGAAAAATTTACTTGATAGGAATCAAGCAAAGAAACCTAAACGAGGTGGACTACTAACTAGCTATTCTATTCCCGTGGCGCCTAAAACTTGATAACGCTACACGCGTCGTTCGGGGTCAAAGGAACTTCCTTTTCTTGAGCAAGTTTTATAACACCCTGGCGGTGAACCTAATCGTTGTAGTGTAGTATTAGGGCAAGCCACGGGTATTGATATCGTTCTCTAGGGGAATAGGAATGCTAGTGAGAAGTTACTACGGTAAGGTTGGGGTTGAGGAAGATTATTTATTATCTTTTTATGTTTTTTAGAAATTGAAAAGGTACGAATCTCGGGGTTTGGATTTACGGGTTGGTATTTCTACCGATTACTCTACTTATCTAATTATCTAATCTAATGTGTATGTAGTCTATGTCTAATTATTGTGTGCTCGTATGATAGTTTAAAGATGTGTTTACTTAGGTTGTATTACTCCTTAATTATCTCCTATTGATTGTTGAATTGTCACGTCCTTATTCTTAATCGCATTGTGTGTCTAAAGTCGTAGGGTATGCGTTTGTCCCTAACTCTTTGAAACTACCAAAGGGTCTCGTCTACAAAATCTCTAGGAATTATAAACTCTAACTCTAAGGTACTCTTTGGATGGTTTAGCCTACAACTACTCTAGGTGTTATAGTCTAAGGTTCACAAAGATTAATCAAGCATTAACTACACAACGAATGACCTATCGCATTACTAGATCATTAACAATTAAGATAAGAGACAACCAATCAATATTCAATAATTAAGTTTCATATTCCTAAGCAAACACATAAGTAAATTAGCGGGACATGGAGAACATGCAAGCATACACACAAGTAATTGATGACATAATTGAATTAATGAAGTAAAACACTTATCTTGATGTAAGATAGGGTTTGGAACCCTAAAATCTTGTACAAGACGACCTTGGTTCGGTTTTGGTTTTACTCCAAAAGACTACTCCTAAAACCGAAAAATTTGGATTCTATATATAAGATTACAATCGCGACGGCGTCACCTTATGATTTGTGGCGCCGTCGGGTCGCCGTCGTTAGGGTTTCGTCTTGGCCACGTTAGTCTTGCGGCGGCGTCACCTTATGCTTGTGACGTCGTCCCTTCGATCTCGGCGCGTCTGGATCAAATCTAGGCCGTCCGAGTTGCGACGAACTACTCTTTTAAAGCCCGACATCGTCACTTGAAAATAAGCAATTTGGCTCTTGACCGTCACAAAAGTGATGCGACGGCATCGCAGATTAACACTGACGCCGTCCCTTGTATTTCAAAGCAGATGAGTGGCTCGATTCTTGACTTTGGCCATTTTCTTCATATATCCGCGCCTTTTCGTCCAAATAAGTGTCATTCCGAAGAATTTGCCTTGAGAGACCTAAAAGTGAAAAGGAACGATATTAAGTAATAACGGATACAAAAGTGATCAAATAAGGGCTTAAACGACCCCTCAAAAAGGTACATTTTAAAACCTTATCATCTACCTCCTTTGAAGTATCCATGGCTTTCTCCATTGACACAAATAGAGAAGGAAGCAGTTGTTACACATTTCATGATCCAATTTATCATCTTTACATGAAACCCAAAACCTCTAAGAATATCTTCCAAGAAATCCCAATTCACTGTATCATAAGCCTTCTGAATGTCTACTTTCAAAGCAATTCTTTTAGGACCTTCTTTCCTATCATACCCCTTTAACAGTTCTTGAGCTAACATAATATTGTCTTGAATTTGCCTATTTGGGATGAAAGCACTTTGGTTTTGACCGACAAGCTTCCCAAGACCACCTTTCATTCTATCGGATAAAATTTTGCTTATACACTTGTAGAGAACATTGCGATGGGCTATAGGTCTAAAATCAATCTTTAGTAGGAGATTGCATCTTAGGAACCGAGTAATAATAGTGGAGTTGATTTCCTTCAACAATTTCCCGATGTCGTAGAATTCCTAATAGCTTTACACACATCTTTACCAATAATATTCCAAGCTTTTTGAAGAAGCATGAAGAAAAACCATCTAGACCGGAGCTTTATTATCATCTATTTGGAACATGGCGGTCTTAATCTCCTCATCACCGACCATTTTGACCATATTTTCACTTCTATAGTAGACAATTTGTTATTAATCATAGAATCCATATTCACCATCTTTCTCACAGGAACTTTAACTCCAAGGAACTTTTGAAAATGCTTCACAAATAGCAGCCACACTTCCCCCTTCAAATCTATTCCCCCTCTCATCATTAATCACCTCAATTCTACTTTTGTGTTGCCTACTCTTTAATGATTTATGAAAGAAAGCATTGTTCCTCTCACCAACACTTAGCCATTTCACTTTTGACTTCTGTAATAGCAGCTTCTCTTCATCTCTCATGGCCTCCACATACTCATTAAGAATATCACTTTCATCTTGTCTAAGCTGCTTGTTAAAAGGGTCCTTATCAATCCTAGTTTGAATCATCTTTAGATCCTCCTTTAACTTGATCACATTTTTAAAAACATCCCCATTCCTCCAAGCCATCTCCTTCATCTGCTTCTTGATACCTTTAAGCATCTTCACTGTTTTGAACATTTGACATCCTTCAGTTTTATCAATCCAGTTTTGTTCAACCAACTTGAGAAAATCTTGTTTATCCGCCACAAAAATTGCAAATTTGAATGCTTTCTTCCTAACATGAATACCATTAGGAATCACTAGAACAATAGGACAATGGTCGAAATTAAGTAAGGCAAAATATAGCATGAGCTTGAGGAACTGTGAAATCCAATCCTCATTGCCCATAATCCTATCCAAATTCTTCAAAATGCCGTATGATCTCCGACTTTGGTCTTATGCGGTGTTTTAGTCCAAGTATAGAAAAGGCCGAGCTAGTGATATCCTCCAATTCAATTTGATCAATGCGTCTTTAAACTCACTCATATCTTTAGTCATGTGGAGCTTCCAGTAGAATGCTCTTTAGGAAAAGAGCAACATTTAGATCACCATTATAAACCATGGCTTATTTCCAATAATTCTTTTGTAAATTGTCAAATCTTGCCATAAGCTCCTTCTTTCAATCCCCATTAGCGGCATAGATAAAAGAAACATGAACTTTTATACCACCATTAACATACTCCAATTGACATAACAAGGATTTCTTAGCCACATGGATGATGTTAAGTTTAACTCGCACAATTCCATCCTAACATAATCCGCAACCCTTATCACAATGTCGCATATTAGTAATCCAATTCCAATTCCATACACATTCTCCCCAATTTCTTTGCGACTTCTTAGATTTAACATGGGTTTCCAAAATAGCACATACATGAAGATTCTCATCCCTTATGAAATTCCTAACTTCTTTTTGCTTATCAGAGGTACACAAACCTCTAATATTCACTACTACACAAAAGGCTATAAACACCCCCAAATAGAGACTGGTTATATAAAACCCTATTCCTATGATAAAAACTAGCAGAAAGGGAAGGAACTAAGATTAGTTTTTTTGAAAAACCTAGTTTTCATAAGACAAAACACATAAAAACTGGGTTTGCGGGTAAAAACCTGTCTTTTTAACCAATCAAAGACACCGGTGTTTAGCTACCAACATGTCTCTATGTATTTATGTTACATACACCATTTTTGAAGAAATAACATGTTTCTATTACTTTTGGCGGTTTAATTCTTTTTTTTTTTTAACTAAGGGCGGTTTAATTCAACTTTTCAATTGAGTGGGATTAATTCAATTGTTTCAATTGACAAAAGGCACACACCGTCAATTTGAGATCTCAAGCTTATATTTCGCTATTCATCTTTTTCAATTGCCCTCGCTCCCTTCACCATGGCATCGCAAAATATTAATTTGAGATCATATCAGCAAAATAATAATAAGAATGGTGGTGGTGTCACCATTAGTGAAATATAAGCTTGTACTTTTGGGGGATCAATGAGTCGGTAAAACAAGTATCATCACCAGATTCATGTATGACAAATTCGATACCACCTATCAGGTAATCGTATCTAGCTACCTATAACTTGCATCATCAATTTATGCATGATGAAATCAATGTTTTTGTATTATTTCAAAAAAAAATATTAAACAGTGTAACACACGTTTAGAAATCCACAAGAAATGAAAACGTGATCAACAATTGCAACAACACATTAAGAACCTAATGACAAGAAATAGATTCGAAATGGAATTGTTATTAGTAAGATGTGGTTTACACAAATGATTACAAGAATTGAGAGAGAAAGTTTATGGCGAAAATCAAAATGAATATGATACAAGTGAAGAGTAGTTTAAGTAGAAGAGAAGAGTAACAGCTTTTGGCGCCAAGCTGAAACTATTATGAAAGTTTTCATCTTTAGTCCTCTGACTTTTAGTAATTGTCACAACTGGTCCTTATTAGCTTTGACTTGTAACAATCCATGTTCCTTCAAACAATGCTTGTCCTCAAGCTTGGTTTCAAACTCTGGATACCTCTGAAGCAAGTCATTAAGATTCTCCCAAGTAGCATCCTCATCTGTGTGATTTGACCACTTGACCAATGCATATACCACAGCTTTGTTATTGATTTTAGCTAGTTTTCTGTCCAATATAGCAATAGGCCCAACTGCAAGTAAACCATTTGGACCACAATGAGGTAGCACTCCTATTTTGTTGTTACTTCCCTTACACAACTTTAACTGTGAGACATGGAAAACTGGATGAACTTGACTTGTAACAGGTAAGTCTAACTTGTAAGCAACTGCACCAATCTTTTCAATGATCATGAAAGGCCCATAGTACTTTGATGACAGTTTGTGATGCTGTTCTTTTCTTATGGTAACTTGTCTATGAGGTTGGAGCTTCAAATACACCCACATTCCAACTTCTAATACTTTATCACTTCTATGTTTGTTAGCTTGATTGACCATTCTATCTTGTGCCCTCTGCAAATGAAACTTTAACATCTGCAAGGAACTTTCTCTAGCCTGCATTGTCCTATCAACTACCTCCACTATGCTATCTCCATGTACATAAGGAACATGGGTTGGTGGCTTTTGACCATAGACTGCCTCATAAGGAGTTGTGTTGATAGCTGAGTGGAAGTTAGTGTTGTACCAGAACTCAGCCATAGGTAACCAAGCCGCCCACTCTTTTGGCCTTTCACCAGTCATACATCTAAGATAACATTCCAAACACTTGTTCACAATCTCAGTCTGCCCATCAGTTTGAGGATGGTAGGCTGTAGATAGTTTAAGTTGCACTTTCAAGGTTTTGAACATTGATTGCCAAAAATGAGTTAAGAAGATTTTGTCTCTGTCACTAACAATTGATTCAGGTAGCCCATGTAGTCTTAACACATGATCAAGGAACAACTGAGCTACTGTGCTAGCAGTAAAAGGGTGTTGCATAGCAATGAAATGAGCCTGTTTGGACAATCTATCTACCACCACCAATATGACTGTTTTACCCTGTGAACTAGGCAATTTCTCAAAGAAATCCATGGAGATTGAAGACCAAATCTTTTCTGGTATAGGTAGGGGTTGTAGAAGACCAGGATAAGCTTCCAAATCAGGTGTCAACCTTTTACCCGGTGTAACTGAACGCTAACGATATAACTGAATCCTAACAGATTTCAGCCATTAATGGTGGTCAAGGATCTCTCTGATACCAATTGTAACACACGTTTAGAAATCCACAAGAAATGAAAACGTGATCAACAATTGCAACAACACATTAAGAACCTAATGACAAGAAATAGATTCGAAATGGAATTGTTATTAGTAAGATGTGGTTTACACAAATGATTACAAGAATTGAGAGAGAAAGTTTGTAACTGAAAATCAAGAATGAATATGATACAAGTGAAGAGTAGTTTAAGTAGAAGAGAAGAGTAACAGCTTTTGGCGCCAAGCTGAAACTATTATGAAAGTTGTCATCTTTAGTCCTCTGACTTTTAGTAATTATCACAACTGGTCCTTATTAGCTTTGACTTGTAACAAACAGTTGGTTTTGGAGCCCTCTAATTGTATACACTATTTCATGTTCAGATCCTCCTTTTTAATTTTAGATGTATTCATTCGATCTTATCCCTCATTTTTTATTACATTTTTGGATATGTTAACACAGTCCACCATCGGAAATGATTTCTTGTCAAAATTCATGTACCTTGAAGATAGAACCATTCGCTTACAGCTTTGGTAAGGGTGAGTTGTATCCCCTTCATGTTAATCTGATAGATTTTTATTTGAAACTTAGGGTTGGGTATGTATGTGTTGAACTCAGGCTTATTATATTTGTTTTGGGTTATGTATGCTTTATTTTGAGGGTTAGTTGTACGCTCAATCTATGTATGTGTATGTATATTGCAGTCTTGTTACTTTAAGGCTTAATTGAAACTTGGACCTAATTCAAGAGAGTTAACTGATATTATATTTTTGTGTGACTTTTTATAAAGATATTATTGTTATTTGAAGTTTTTGTTAAGTTTAAAGTGTAATGACTATACTATTAGATATTTACTTGCTGTCATGGATGAGCGCGGAACCATTTTGGTACCGTACTGGCACCATTTTTTGTGTACCAGAGTTTTCCCGACTTATATTCGAAGTCCGGTTCTTGGAACCGTATCTTAAACCAGTACCGTATCGGTTCTGGTAACGATTTTGGTACCGGTTCCGGTACAACGATACTAAAATGGGTAGAGAACCGTGTAAGTTAGTATGTTTTTCCCAAATTTGGTTCACTTGTTAGGCTCTTCATATTTCATACATGATGGTATACTTCTCAGGTTAAAGAGTTTCTTAAACACTACTTTGGTCAGCGTCTTTAGAATGGTAGGCTGGTAGCACAATGATGAAGTACGCAACATAAAGCCGAGGTCAACGGATCGGTCAACAAGGTTTTCTTAATGGCCGGTTTCGCTTTACTTGTTGCCTTCTTGCGTTAGCTATCTCTAAGCATTGCTAACAAAAGACTATATGAGACCTATGAACTTAACTACCATTATGTACCTAGACAAGTACCTGTAATATGATGTAACTACATGATGTATTTAATTAGGCTACAAATACAGTTTGTTAATGTTACAGCAAACTAGAAGCCACGAGTTTAAATTTATTTTGATATTTTTAATGAAATATATAAAATGCACAATTTGTTGAACCTTTATATTCTTACTTGAATGCTTTTGTAGGTCAAGCGATTCTATGTGGAGTGCAGGCAAAAAATGGTCAAGCAACCCACTATAACAGTAACAATATTCCAGGTAAAACAGATATTTTTCGAGCAATTTTAACTAACAACATGTTAAAAAATGCATGAGTATTTGAATAAGAGTGTTTGGATCAGGGGCTTATTTAAAAAAAACTAGCCTTTTTTATTCAGGTACTGAATTTGGGAATCCTGTTATGATCACGCACCAAATTTATGTAGTACCATTGTTTTTCCCACCATTTTCATAATACCGGTTCCTTACCGGGTATAAAAAATTGGTACCGTTTTCCGGTGCCGCTGCTCATCCCTACTTGCTGTTTTATACAGTGAATGTTAAGATAATTTCAATTGGTAACAAACTTGCTTGAGAGTGGCTTTCTTTGGAAGTCTTTCTGTATTTACAAAAAAATACAATTATTTTGCTATTTGTATAAAACTGATACATTTTGGGTTGAAATGAGAATTAAGGTTAAGGTATTTAAAATCAAGTTTGGTTTATTTGCTTTCCACAAGAATATGTACAGATTCTTACCTCTCGATCTTGTTATGCAGGTGGATTTGAAATATGAGTTATATGTAGTTATTGTACATATGGCCTTTGCATTCAGTTGTTGTCTATATTATGTACGATCTGCACCTCATACATGGTACAAGTTTGATGACTCTAAGGTAAACTATGTAATATTGAAATAGACTTTGAGTTTAAATCATCTCGATAGGTTACTAGTGTTTCTGAAGCTTGCGTGTCTTTGTAAGAAGCATGCATTCTATTATAAAAAGCAAGAAAATGTCATCACCATCAAGAAAAAATCATAGCAGATAAAGTGATTGGTTTAAGTATCAGGACACCTCAATCACCTTTAATTTGGCTACCTCTAACTTTCGCTGAACGGGTAAGTTTTCAGAAAGTAGGCCCTTTAATGGTTATGTAAGCTTTTAATCTTTTTGTTGTGACAGGGGGCTTTGGGCTCCATGTGTAGTCTTGTTTTCTTTACTTGAGTGCAAACTGTTAATTGGTTGATTCTTTTTCTTAATGAATAACTAACTTAATGCCATGGTTTGTGTGCGCCTAGCTATTATCTTCTTCTTTTCTATGATCTTCATCTTATAATTAGAACCATTCTAGTAGAAAAGGAAAATAATGTTAAATGTAGCTATTAATCTGCACTTGCTAAAAACAAAACAAGATAATCTTGACCAAGTACTCTAAAAATATGATTAAGGTTGCGACACTAACTAAATTAATTAACTTGTTTGTTTAGTACATTAAATATATCAATAACAAACATGTTTCATTCATGTTACATTCAAGCCACCAGTTATTGTAATTTTTTTTTTATCAAGTACCTCTTTTACACTTATGTTTTGTTTAATGGTAACTGTCACATGTATGTAGATATGTATATAATCTTTTATGAAGAAACATCAAAGTTTTGTAGGCTCTGGTAAGGACAAGGTTGACCATTTATTGTTGGTCATTTTTACTTTAATCATTATCTATGTCTTAATTTATTAAAGAACTTTGATGATTAGTTTGAGTCATGAACACATGACACTAATGATCAAATATGCTTGAGTATCATTATCCAAACTGCAACACCCCGGGTTTGTCATCACTTTGACTTCGATGTTCTAGAACTTTTTGTTTTTTAGATTGCTGATGTTTTTATTTCATTAATTACGTGTAGGTACATTGGAGTGACGAGCGTCCGTCAGAGAACAAACTTTTGAACGCCATCGTTGGTGCATGGTTTACATTGTGTCATGATTAATCCCAAGATGTTCAATTATGTTGAATTCTAGTGTTTTTCTTTATAGTGGTTGAATTCGAGTGTTATAATTTGGATTTTGTCTAGGATTTATTTTAATAATTGACATATTATCTTAATTTACTTTGTTGATTTTGACATTTGTGGTGTATTTTAATCACTTTGTATATATTTCTTTGCGATATATATATATATTTCTTTTAAAAAAATTATTTCTAAACTTTTCTAATTTATTGAATTTTTTAGAAATGATATATATATATATATATATATATATATATATATATATATATATATATATATATATATATATATATATATATATATATATATATATATATATATATATATATATATATATATATATATATATATATATATATATATATATAATAAGATATGGAGTTTGAGTTAAAAACATATCTTTTACTCAATATAAAGATAGGTTGGATGCTTTTATAAAGACAGGTTCTGGGAGAAACGGTGTCATTGTCTAATAAAAATATGTTTGTTTACTCTTTAATGGAGACCGTTTTTAAGGAGAAAACCGGTGTCGATGCTTCTAATAGAGATAGGTTACCAAACCAGTTTCTATACGTTTCGATCATGGAGATACCCCCCTTCAGAGAGTGGTTCCAAAACCACTCTTCATGGGCCATTTTGACTAGTTTCTGTAAGATTTTTTGTAGTAGTGATTCCAACTTCCAATTTTGAAATCCATAAGAAACTATATCAGATACCCCCACCATCCTGTAGTACCCTCTTATCCATTCCTGTAAGAATATTCCCTTCCATACATTGTCCTATACGTGTTTCATCCCCATATACATCCTCTACTTCCACATGTTCTCTGTCTTTATTTCCAAGCACCTTTTTACCATTACCTTCAAGTAACATTTTCTGTTGTTTGTAGTAAGCATACATGTCTAAATTCCAACTTTTCAACTCTTCCTTAGTAGGATTCTTCTTTAGCCTTATGAAATTATCCACAACTTCCTTGTCCCTCATATCATTCAATTCACTTTCTTTAGTTTCCTCTTGGGTCTCAAGAGCAGCAAACTTATTAGAAGTCTTCTTAAGTTCTGCAATAACTTCCTCATTTACATTCCAAGCTTTCTTTTTCCCAGAACTATTCCCTTTCACTTCAAAATCATTCTGACCACTTACTTGTTCATTACTAGTGCTACTTGTTTTCTCTTCATTAACTACTTAATTCTTTGGCTGAAACATATATTTAGCAGCTGGTTTCCCCTGCTTATAATTGTCTTTCCTTAAAGGAGGAGCCATGGTATTTTGATTTGTGCTCTTTATTTTTTCCTTGTTGTTCCCAATTCCCTTGTTACCAACATTAATAAAACCTTCCTCATTACCAGCATCTACTCCCATTGCTCCCTAACCTCTGGATTTTCCTTATTATCCTGAATGTTACCATCACGTACATTTGGCATTATTCTTGCCACGCTTTTGAGAATTGTGCCCAAACACCTTACAATGAGTACATAGTGGGGCTTCGGTCAAACAACACTTTAACATTTTTCCTACAAACTTCCACATTATGCCCATTTCTATATAGCATTTCCATCGTATCGTGTAACTCCTTATTTGCATTCACCTCAATAAGAACTCTTGCATATCCAACTCTGCCCACACTCTTCTTACACATATTAGCAGTAACATTATCCATTATGAGAGGATTGCCTATTCTACTAGCCAAAGCACTAATCCCTTTGATAATCCAAGCTTCTAATGGGATATTAGCAAGTTTGACCCATACAGGGAGCACTTTTGGTTCAGTCTTGTCAATGTTCATATGTATGTCCCACTTTTGGACAACCAATGGCTTACTATTAACCATCCAAGGACCATTATTAGCAATGAAATTCAACCCTCTTTCATTTTGACATTTCATATAGAATATACCATTACTGCAATCAATAATATTCTTGAACCCATACTTATAAAACTGAAAATCAATAAAATTTGTATCGGTATGTGGGGAATTGAAAATTGAGTCGATTGATCGGTTTAGAGTTTGGAATTGAAGCTTAATTGAGTAGAAAATGAAGAAAAAATGGTGAATTTTAATGGCGGGAAGTGGAGGGAATTAAAGAAAGTTTGTTAGAGGAGAGAGAAAAAGTTTTTGGCATTCTCCACTTGCTATATTTCAAAAATTAGAGCGGCAGATTTATTACTTTACGGTTAAAGTTGAACAATAAAGACTTTAAAAAGTCAAACTTGACATTTATTTTGGGACGGGGTAGTAATTCTTTTTCTTTCCTAATCTAAACGAGAATACATGCAAACACATTGATGTATATTGTTTAACTGAGATATTTTAGAACTATTTCTGAAATTCTTTTGTTATTTTTAAATGAATGACTAGTTATGTTTGAGGATATCGGGAGGAGTTTACTCTTATTCTGCTAAACCCGACCAAAGTAAGCCTTATTCAGGTTGGCTTAACTGGGATTTGGGGAAAAAAAACCTTACTCGCACCCATTATATTGTTAACAATCTGGCTATTTGTGAAGACATGGATATAGTGTACAATCCGACTATTTATAGAAACTAAGACATACATATAGTGTACAATTCAGCTATTTGGGACTTTTGTATAAGTAAAGACATATATATAGGGTACAATCCGGCTATTTTTGAATACTTCATGACGATGTCTAGCATTCCAGTGTATGAAGAACTTCCATGCAACTTCGTTCATTCTCGTTATACCCAAATAAGCTTCAATCTTGTAAGATTCTTGTCTAAACTCAGCCTGGACGAACTTCTCGTAGTGAATACCTTCCTAGAGGAACTTTTTAGCTCGTTCCTCAAACATTGGACTTCAGAAAATTAATGGATGGTACTTGTCATGCCCCGATATAAGGTAGTGTAAATCGTAATTTTCATACGATATGATGTAGGTTCAAGAAACATGAGTAGATGGTGTGTTGGTATCAGGTCGCTTGCTATGATGTTCTTTTGACAAGTTCATGCTCATGAACGTTTCTGATTCTAGCATCCATTAATATCTTAGCCTATTCTTCATCACTTTATTCTTCTGGATGATCCTTCAAAGGTGTGAACACGTGAAGATGATAATAAAAAAGTTTGTGCTTGCCTATCTCTACATTTACAACTTATGATGCATCATTCGAGTATGTAAAAGCATCCTCTAAACATGTGAACTATCACCGTTTAAATATCCATTACACTGGTGAATTTGTCCCACTACTTATCCCGGTACTGAGATCTCTTTGTAATATTGTCTCAGAATAAACTGCAGGTGATCTAGTCCTACGGTGCTTTCGATCATGTTGATGGGGATGATGATGGTGTGTATTGATATGTTTTGTGCCATCTTTGTTCACTTCATTCTTTGGACTTGGAAGGGGTGACACTTTGTTTTCGGTTGGGGCTACGTATACAAAAGTCCCAACAGGCATATCATTATATTTCGTCAATGGCTCGAGGGCATCAATAATCATCCTCATGGTTGGTCTTGCCTTTGGCCTATGGCTAAGGCATATGTAAGCCAATTCTGCTACTTTTACAGCACCGGTTTCTGAGTATTGTCCTTCGAGTCTTGAGTCCATTATTCGACTAAGTTTCCTACTATCCTTGAGTTGTGGTCTAGCCCAATCGGCTAGGTTTTGTCCTCGGTTTGAGCGGGAGGTTTTGTCCATAACTGATTTTTGACCCGTTAGAAGTTCAAGAAGTACAACTCCAAAGCTGTAAACATCGCTTGCTGATGTCAAGTGACCTGTCATGAGGTATTCAGGAGCCGCGTATCCATGTGTGCCCATAACTCGAGTAGAAACGTGAGTATCGTCTCCCTCTGGACCATCCTTAGCGAGACCAAAGTCTGATAGTTTAGCAGTATAGTCCTAAAAAATATAAAAAAAATCAAGATTAATTAGTACTAAAACAACAAAAGACAATATACTAAGATAAATTTGAGATTTAATGTTGTTGTAAAGTGCTTACAGAGTCTAGCAAAATGTTGGATGCTTTAAAATCACGATATATAACAGGGTTTTTCGCTTCGTGAAGAAATGCAAGCCCTTTCGCAGCTCCTAGAGCGATTTTCACTCGTGTAGACCATGGAAGAGAGACCGAAAATCCTGTACGTAAATTAAACCCGGTTAGAAACAATGTTTATGATTTATGAACTATAGTAAAACTATTTTGAAAACCATGCATGTAAGGTTTTACAGAACTAAACAACATTAGTATGTTACAAGTATATATAAATCATTTTAATGATCAACACTTTATGTTAATTACTTCTAGAACTTAAGACTTTGAACTGGTAGTATCGCTCTTAATTATGTTTGTTATTTGTATTATGTTTTAAAAATGAAAGTTGATTAATAAGTTAAAACGAGTGTTTTTTAAAGGTGGCCTAAGGTTGGACTCAATCACACCTATAATTGTTTATTTTTCCTCCAAGTAACATACTAGCTAGAGTTGATCATATCAACATGTTTTTCTTTAACAAATAAACTGCTTGCTTGCATGACTTTTTCTCTACGCGTTAATTTCCAGCGGATATTATATCATATAACTAATAACATATATGTACTGCCGTACTGTTTTTAAAATATTGTACTTAATAGATCACTTTAAGAGCTGATTAAATTTGAACTTACTTCGAAAGAGCTGATTCTCTAAACTTCCTCGTGGCATATACTCATAAACAAGAAGTCTATGTTCATCTTCACAGCAGTATCCAATAAGCTTCACCAAATGTGGATGTCTTAATTGACCAAGAAACACCACTTCTGTCTGTTAAATTCATGCAAAATAAAACCCTAATCAACTTTCCAAATACAGAAACATATACGGAGTATAATATAAAGTATATAATACGCGTTTTAGTTAATATACGTACCAGCCATTCTCTATGACCTTGTCCACCTTCTGAGTTCAAGAGCTTAACAGCCACGGGCTGAGCCTTCAAACCCGGTCTAAGTTTATCATCTATGAAACCCTTGTGAACGGGTCCGAAACCACCTTCACCCAAGAAATTTGATGATGAAAAGCTTTGAGTTATGACTTTCAGTTCAGCCAGGGTAAAAACATATAGATTTGATCCTGCTAATGAATTCGATAAGTCCTCCAATATCATCGAGCTACTAATATCCGTATACGATATTCTCTTAACCGAGTTCTTTGATACGGGTTCTTGCTTTTTTTCTAAGACGGGTTCGAGCACTTCGTGTGTTTTGGGCATCTTGAAACAATTTAGCCAAGAAGGTTTTGATGATTTCTTGATTGTCATGGTTTGTTTCTATAGACAAAGTTTAAGATATTTTGTTGAAAGAATTGAATGAATCGAAAGAATAAATAAATGATGGTTTTTCGTGTTTGAGTGTTGTGTTTGGAGAGGATTTGAAATATGAAATGAAGATATGGATTTGAGGGTGGTTTTATAAACCAAATGAAGAGGGGACATTGCTATTAAGAATAGTCAAACAAAGTAACCACTTTTTGGTTTATTTGCAAAATACCAAGAAGGATTCCAACATTGTAAAACACCAAGAAGGATTCCAACATTGTTTATGGAAAAATATTAACTGTAATTGGCTAGAAACAATGAGGGGTAAAATTTTGACTTGCTTCTTTACTCAACATGTCTAAAGGTTGAAGTTTAATATGGATAATTTTGACTTGAGATTTGGATTTTTTTTACAAAGTTCTTATTAGACATTTTTTTTTCCCTTTTAATAGTAGATTGATTATTCTAACCTTTAATATTAATTTTCTATCTCAAAATGAATGTTTATATGTTTCATTTGAGATGAAAGTAGATGTACCTTTTTGCATTACGACCAATAAAAAAAATTAATAAGTGAAGATGATATCTGATTTCTGAAAAATGTACTTAATGAAAATTCTTAAAATTTTATGAATTTACAAAATTCTAATCACCCTTTCATTTCCGATCTCTTCATGGTGAATTATTCTTTTATGAAACTTGTTAAAGATATTAAAAACATTGCAGTTAACTTTTAGTTAGCTACTTTGTCAATTTGTATTTGGCTTAACTATATACGAATGTGAGATTGCAACATGTATTTCAATTAAGGGGGTGTTTGGGGTTGCGTTTGGGCATGATAGATTATTTCAGTTTGAAAACGTAGATAATTAGATCTAATTGTTCGAGAAAATTCAAGTTTGGAAAAGCTATTGGGTACCTACTTTAACACACCGCAGTTATCACATTACCCTTAATTTATTATCTCTTACTACCTCTTGCAATAATACTTTCTTTCAGGCCTTTGTACTGATAATTCAATTACTCGATAAGGATGTTTATTATGGTCATTTATCAAATAACTCGCTAAATTATATAATTTAACAAGCATTCAGAAAACTGATTATATGATTATTGTGATACCAAACAACATAATCAAATTCAAACACCAGTTCTCAAAAGGGATAATATATCAGAAGGCCACTCAACTTTTATGTTTTTCAAATATAGGTCACCCAGTAAATGAAAGTAACTTATATGCCAATAAACTATGTATTTATCTTTTGTAATACCTGAAATTCTAAAATTCACAAAAAGACCAAAATACCCCTACAATCAAAAGTATGAAAAATTAATTCAAAAGAATACCAAATAAGATATGTAAATTCAGAGAATTTTAAGAAATATCCCACATGATCTAAATAAATATTAAACACTTTGTAAAGGTAATTTTATAGTTTACAACTTTATAAAAATTAGTTTTGTATTTTTATAATTACCGAATATATTTAATTAACTTTATAAAAGAAATAAAACTAAATACAAGCCCAATATAATTTATATTAGTAAGAGTCCATTTATTTTAAGTCCAATGTATTATAAAGCCCACAAGAAAAATAATAGCTCAAGTATATATACAAATATTCGGCCTACATAATCCCTAAATACCGATTAATCACTAAACCGACTTCAAAACCCTTCACAAGTCGACTTCCAGTTTCAGAGCCTGAGACTATTTTTCTTGGACGAGATTCAAGGCATAGAAGGTGGGAAAAATAGTGGTTGAGCTCCAGAATTGTTGTGGTGATCGTTGTGGGTTTTGAGGAGATTAGGTTTCGACAAAGGAGGTTTTTGTGTCTTCTTGTTCTAACGCTTCAAGCTCTTCAAGGGTATGTTCCTAATGATGAATTCAGTCCTATAAGTCGTATATAACATATAAAAATTAGCCATGCATGATTTATATGTCGTATGAAATTATTTGAAATCCAAAACCCTAAAAGCGTATATAAATAACGAATGAGCTTTAAATATTTTTAGAGATCATGAATCTATTTTTCCAGAAGCTATTACATGTTATAAGACCTGAGTAAAATACATGTTTATGAATTTGAAGCTTGTGTGATTTGTTTTGGGTTTTTCTTGATTCGAAACGCATAAAAAGGAAAGGTTTTTAAAAGGGTCGATTAGGGTTTTTCATGAACTAGGGTTTCCTTGTAATCATTGAAGGTAATTAATGAAGTATTAATGAGGAGCTAATGATTGGTGTAACTTAGGTTTAGGGCTTGCTTTTGAATTATGCCCTAATCGGTTCTAAATAAAAAGGTTTGGGTTGATTTTGTAAATATTGAAACTTAAAGGTTATTTTGTAAAACAGTAAAATACATGTACTAAACGATAAAATAAGTGTGGGGTTAAACGTGTAATTTTGAATATTTAGAGGGCCATTTGAATTTTATTTAACTTAAAGGGTATGTTTTGTAAATTCTAAAACCTTTGGGCTAAAAGTGTAAAATCTGATAATAGAAGGTTGGATCGTATAATTAAAGATGTTAAAGGTGCAACATGTAATTTTGGGTAATTATGGGTCAACATGTGTAAATGAATTACGTAAGGACATGTACGAGTTTTGAGGTAACTTCGGTTTGTTTCCATATCGTTCTAGGTCAAAGTGGAAGTCATTAAAAGGAGTAACATGTTAATTGAATGCGTAATAAATAATATTGAAGGCATGGAAACCCTAGAACTAAATGGGAAGTTGATTAAAGGTTAAAGGTTAATTGTGTAATTTCGTTATTTCATGTGAGTTATAAATTATGTAAACTACTTTGAAAGAGAGTCTTAAAATCCGTCTTTGACATTTGTAAACCCTATGCTATAAATAATGATCATATAAGCTCTTAAATAAGATGATTATCATATTAAACCCATACGTTTGGCTAATTAATAATTGAAACCCTAAAACATTGGAATTCCGTCTGTCACTAAAAATGGGAAGAATCTGACAACTCTAAAAGTATTAATGAGATTAATCCGTTATACTAATAAGTATTAAATAAATCATAATCCGTGTAGATTCGTTGGAGGAGACGCCAAGTCACATCTTCGTATTCGCTCATTCGATTGCTTTTCTTCTCATTTGCTTTAAGGTACGGATATTCTGCTTTACTTTAAGACACTTATGTTATCGTTCATGATATTCGACCTTTTCAAGAAAGGTCCTCATGTTTTCCTTCTTCGTCATTCTCTCATGCTTATTAGGATTTCCAATGCCATTGCTATGAACCCTTTTCTCGAATGTTTGATCCATCACTTATCCGAATTTATGTTCTAGTGAACTATGCAATATCCGATGTGAACTTATGTTAGAAGACTTTGTTATATACATTTGTTGAACCCTGCTACATTTGGGTTATGAACTTATGATTATGAACCTCGGTTATGAACTTCGCTTATGAACATATGATATGCCACTATGATATGAACTTATGATTTCGACTATCCGAATATGAACTTTAGGATATGAACTATCCGATATGATTCGTGACCTTGTGTTTGACTATGATCCGTGCTATATCCGAAATCTGTTTGACTTAAGTTGGTTGACTATAACCAAACATTTAACTAGTCATGGGGTTCCATGTCCGTATCGATGATGCACCTCGATATGACTCTAGGCGAGAGTGATGTTCGCCACGCCTCGGATGGTGAAGCATATTTTTGAATATGTAGGAAGGGCGATGGATGCATCCTAGATCCGATCCGTTATCCGATATGTTATCCGGTGAATGATGTCGCAGTAAATACGCTGTCTTCACAAAATTCGGAGCTAGCTACTCCATATATGTACATGTATTTTCCGGGTTACGTTGGAAGAAGAAAGATATTTTGTTATGATATGTTAGTGAATGTGCTTATGACGTATTTGTTTAAGTGATTATTAATTGCCATAATAAGATAAGATTGCTACCTGATTGTATATCTGATATTATGATCTGTTATCGTTACGTGAATGTGTTGATTTGCAAGATGAATGTGCTAGTGTATAATTGAGTGTTTTGAAGGTTAATTATCTGTCTGCGTAAGTGACCTGCCATGTTAAAACTCTGCTAAGGTTAGGATTTGATATGAGAACTGTTTAGATATTATGTCTGCCATGATTTGTCTCGTTGTTTCACCGCTATATTATTGAATTAAGTGCTATAAATGTTGATTAACCGATTTGTATGAATGCCATGTTTATTTTCTAGAACTGTTTTCCGTTAGTCTTTAGACATTTCGTTTGGCTTATACGTTATCTGTTATTTTGGTATGCTATGTGTTTGGTTGTTCTGATATGTTCGTGTTTGTGTCATTGATGTGCTATGTGATGACTAAGTTGTTATGTGTTTGTTTGGATTTCTGTATATCTGTGTTTCCGCAGAATCCGGAAAGATCCTTCGTCATTATTTTCAGTTTGATTTCGTATTCGTATATTTATTTCTGTTTTAGTTTGTTTTGTTATATCCGTTCACTGGGCTTTGTAAGCTCAGCCGCACTTTTCTTTTCCTGCGGCAGGTATTTAGCATTTCAAGATGAGCTTATGGGATAGCTGATCTGGGTTTGAGAGTAGAGTGAGAGCAAGACTTTACCATAGAGATCTTAGATTTATTTTGAAGTTTTAGCTATTTATGTTTTCTTTTGAATATTTTGTAAAGGCTTCCGCTATTGTATAGTTATTAAAGTTCGATATGAAACCGACAGATATCTTTACCCTTGTCGGGTCGGGGTGTTACAATTTATGGTATCGAGCTCTAGGTTTTAGGACCCTAGAGCTTAGGCTATGACCGTGAGAAGTGGGTAGATTTAGGATTTTCCTTTCTGCGTACTTCTTTGCGTACCCTATCGTATTTAAGTTTTGCTGATAGTTGGTATTCTTTTAGATGGTTATTCCCGTCGCGCTAGTTCATCCGATAGAATAATCGAGGACCGCTAGGCAACATAAGGAGAAGACGGCGTGGGCGTTATCATTGCTACGGGCTGCACAAGGTATGGTAAGGTGAAGAGGACTAACAAGAGGATAAAAGTTCCGGCCAATATGTGGCCATGTACCATCGAAGAGAAGCTGATCTTGAGGACCATTGACGGGGAGGTGGTGGAAGAATATGAAACTAAGGTGGTTGATAACGAAGGTTTCACTACTACATATCATGATAGGTGCCCCAAGTTCGTTGAGGATGAAGGAGAAGGACGAGCTGAGAGTCGCGATCTGTATGCCTTCGTGGATCGTGTGCGAGAGGAGGAAGAGAGGAAGCGTAAGGTGGCTTTGCTAGTGGCTTCCTACCACAAAGATGAAGGAAACAAGAACGGATGGATAAGCGAAGAGGAGGAGGAAGAAGAGGAACCCAAGGAAGAGTACGAGGTGGAGTCGGAAACGGAGTCTACGGCTACTAGTAGGTTCAATCCGACACGAGAATAGGAGTTTCGTTTCGACTTGTTACTCTCTTTATGAGAATTTTCCGACGCTTGATTTTGAGCTAGGCCTTTTGTTTTCATCCGACGTTTGAATCTAGGATTTTAAGTTTTGTTTTGGAAGATCATCGAAGACGATTCTCGCGAATTTTGTTTGATTAATGGAAATAAAACAAAATGTTGAAGTATAATTTCTGTCTGATGTTGTTTCTTTCTAATAGATTCGCTAAGTTTCCGTTAGTCCTCATAAGTTTCGTCAGCTGTTAGTTTTCTTGGTGATGTTGTTTAATTTCCGTTTGAATGAAGTATGGCCATCATGATGGTATACTCATGTGTATCTGGTTTGTTATAGTATGTTACTTGCTATCTGTATGTGATCTGTATGTGGTATGTTTTGTTTTGATATTTGTTATGTGTTTTGTCATGGCCCGAGACCGAATATAATGACAATAAGAACTTGTTATGTGATGCAAGTATTATGACGCCTGATCAACGTAATAATACCGAGATCATATAATCAACTTATTGAAGGTATACGACGTCTGGGAAATGCCTGTGATTGATGTGTGTTTAGACTTTGACTAGTATCTCGTTATTTGGTGCTTTCCATGTTCGTTTGAATTCGTACCTATTTGTGAGATTTTCGTCGATATCTGCTTTCATATAAGTTTTGTGTGTTTGGGATCCGAAGTTGTTATGATATGCGTGAACCTCTAGATTGCTATGACCATCTTAACCTTATATGTCTTCCCATATTTCGCGACTTTTGAGGCCGATAGGATTTATTTCGCCTATACACATGATGTCCTCATCATTAGATATCCGAATAAGTTGGAATTTGTCGCTTGATTTTCTGCCTCATCTCGTTCTCCGCCATTATTCTAATGAGTATATAATTATCTATTATAAGTATTTGACTATTTATTTGATTTCTAATAAGTATGAGATTGAATATTCGATAAGAAATCCATTTATTCCAAGATAAGATTAATGTTCGATATATTCTTAGAAATTCAAATCCGATTCGTCTCTGCTCGTTCGCTTTGTCCAATTTCGAGGACGAAATTTTCTTTTAGAGGGGAAGAATTGTAATACCTGAAATTCTAAAATTCACAAAAAGACCAAAATACCCCTACAATCAAAAGTATGAAAAATTAATTCAAAAGAATACCAAATAAGATATGTAAATTGAGAATTTTAAGAAATATCCCACATGATCTAAATAAATATTAAACACTTTGTAAAGGTAATTTTATAGTTTACAACTTTATAAAATTAGTTTTGTATTTTTATAATTACCGAATATATTTAATTAACTTTATAAAAGAAATAAAACTAAATACAAGCCCAATATAATTTATATTAGTAAGAGTCCATTTATTTTAAGTCCAATGTATTATAAAGCCCACAAGAAAAATAATAGCTCAAGTATATATACAAATATTCGGCCTACATAATCCCTAAATACCGATTAATCACTAAACCGACTTCAAAACCCTTCACAAGTCGACTTCCAGTTTCCAGAGCCTGAGACTATTTTTCTTGGACGAGATTCAAGGCATAGAAGGTGGGAAAAATAGTGGTTGAGCTCCAGAATTGTTGTGGTGATCGTTGTGGGTTTTGAGGAGATTAGGGTTTCATGGTAAGGAGGTTTTGTGTCTTCTTGTTCTAACGCTTCAAGCTCTTCAAGGGTATGTTCCTAATGATGAATTCAGTCCTATAAGTCGTATATAACATATAAAATTAGCCATGCATGATTTATATGTCGATGAAATTATTTGAAATCCAAAACCCTAAAAGCGTATATAAATAACGAATGAGCTTTAAATATTTTTAGAGATCATGAATCTATTTTTCCAGAAGCTATTACATGTTATAAGACCTGAGTAAAATACATGTTTATGAATTTGAAGCTTGTGTGATTTGTTTTGGGTTTTTCTTGATTCGAAACGCATAAAAAGGAAAGGTTTTTAAAAGGGTCGATTAGGGTTTTTCATGAACTAGGGTTTCCTTGTAATCATTGAAGGTAATTAATGAAGTATTAATGAGGAGCTAATGATTGGTGTAACTTAGGTTTAGGGCTTGCTTTTGAATTATGCCCTAATCGGTTCTAAATAAAAGGTTTGGGTTGATTTTGTAAATATTGAAACTTAAAGGTTATTTTTGTAAAACAGAAAAATACATGTACTAAACGTATAAAATAAGTGTGGGGTTAAACGTGTAATTTTGAATATTTAGAGGCCATTTGAATTGTATTTAACTTAAAGGGTATGTTTTGTAAATTCTAAAACCTTTGGGCTAAAAGTGTAAAATCTGATAATAGAAGGTTGGATCGTATAATTAAAGATGTTAAAGGTGCAACATGTAATTTTGGGTAATTATGGGTCAACATGTGTAAATGAATTACGTAAGGACATGTACGAGTTTTTGAGGTAACTTCGGTTTGTTTCCATATACGTTCTAGGTCAAAGTGGAAGTCATTAAAAGGAGTAACATGTTAATTGAATGCGTAATAAATAATATTGAAGGCATGGAAACCCTAGAACTAAATGGGAAGTTGATTAAAGGTTAAAGGTTAATTGTGTAATTTCGTTATTTCATGTGAGTTATAAATTATGTAAACTACTTTGAAAGAGAGTCTTAAAATCCGTCTTTGACATTTGTAAACCCTATGCTATAAATAATGATCATATAAGCTCTTAAATAAGATGATTATCATATTAAACCCATACGTTTGGCTAATTAATAATTGAAACCCTAAAACATTGGAATTCCGTCTGTCACTAAAAATGGGAAGAATCTGACAACTCTAAAAGTATTAATGAGATTAATCCGTTATACTAATAAGTATTAAATAAATCATAATCCGTGTAGATTCGTTGGAGGAGACGCGAAGTCACATCTTCGTATTCGTTCATTCGTTTGCTTTTCTTCTCATTTGCTTTAAGGTACGGATATTCTGTCTTACTTTAAGACACTTGTGTTATCGTTCAGATATTCTGACCTTTTCAAGAAGGTCCTCATGTTTTCCTTCTTCGCCATTCTCTCATGCTTATTAGGATTTCCAATGCCATTGCTATGAACCCTTTTCTCAATGTTTGATCCATACTTATCCGAATTTATGTTCTAGTGAACTATGCAATATCCGATGTGAACTTATGTTAGGAAGACTTTGTTATATACATTTGTTGAACCCGCTACATTTGGGTTATGAACTTATGATTATGAACCTCGGTTATGAACTTCGCTTATGAACATATGATATGCCACTATGATATGAACTTATGATTTCGACTATCCGAATATGAACTTTAGGATATGAACTATCCGATATGATTCGCGACCTTGTGTGTGACTATGATCCGTGCTATATCCGAAATCTGTTTGACTTAAGTTGGTTGACTATAACCAAACATTTAACTAGTCATGGGGTTCCATGTCCGTATCGTTGATGCACCTCGATATGACTCTAGGCGAGAGTGATGTTCGCCACGCCTCGGATGGTGAAGCATATTTTGAATATGTAGGAAGGGCGATGGATGCATCCTAGATCCGATCCGTTATCCGATATGTTATCCGGTGAATGATGTCGCAGCAATACGCGCCTTCACAAAATTCGGGAGCTAGCTACTCCATATATGTACATGTATTTTCCGGGTTACGTTGGAAGAAGAAAGATATTTTGTTATGATATGTTTGTGAATGTGCTTATGATGTATTTGTTTAAGTGATTATTAATTGCCATAATAAGATAAGATTGCTACATGATTGTATATCCGATATTATGATCATTATCGTTACGTGAATGTGTTGATTTGCAAGATGAATGTGCTAGTGTATAATTGAGTGTTTTGAAGGTTAATTATCCGTCTGCATAAGTGACCCGCCATGTTAAAACTCGCTAAGGTTAGGATTTGATATGAGAACTGTTTAGATATTATGTCCGCCATGATTTGTCTCGCTTGTTTCACCGCTATATTATTGAATTAAGTGCTATAAATGTTGATTAATTGATTTGTATGAATGCCATGTTTATTTTCTAGAACTGCTTTCCGTTAGTCTTTAGACATTTCGCTTGGCTTATCGTTATCTGTTATTTTGGTATGCTATGTGTTTGGTTGTTCGATATGTTCGTGTTTGTGTCATTGATGTGCTATGTGATGACTAAGTTGTTATGTGTTTGTTTGATTTCAGATATATGTGTTTCCGAATCCTAAAAGATCCTTCGTCATTATTTTCATTTTATTTTCGTTATTCGATATTTATTTTGTTTTAGTTTGTTTTGTTATATCCGCTCACTGGCTTTGTAAGCTCAAATTGCACTTTTCTTTTCTGCGGCGTATTTAGCATTTCAAGATGAGCTTATGGGATAGCCGATCCGGGTTTGAGAGTAGAATGAGAGCAAGACTTTACCATAGAGATCTTAGATTTATTTTGAAGTTTTAGCTATTTATGTTTTCTTTTGAATATTTTGTAAAGGCTTCCGCTATTGTATAGTTATTAAAGTTCGATATGAAACCAGACAGATATCTTTACCCTTGTCGGCGCGTCGGGTGTTACAATCTTGTTACTAATATAGGTAACAAGAGGTAACATGTTACCTATCATAAGCTACGTGGTCACAGTAGGGATGAGCGTTTTCGAATCAATCCCGAACCGAACCCGAACTGCAGCTACCATCAGAAGCGGTGCCAGATTTTTGAAATACCAGTGCAGGACTACGAAATAAGGTGAAAAAAAATCGGGATGGCCAATTGATGCAGGGACATCGGTGCCAAATCGGGAAAATCCCGATTTCCGATCCCTGAATCGATACACTCGACACTGTCCGTATCCCAATCCCATCTTGCACTGCCGTACTACTAATTTATCTTCCGGGAAAAATCGGTCTGGCTAATTGATGCGGAATGAGATCTAATCCTAATCACAGTGAATAAGTGATCATATAACGTAACTATTTGGGATAAATCCAATCACTTAGTTGAATTGGTCTAGTATGATTAGATCCAAACGAGAAAAGTCAACTAATAATAAAATAGAATCTGCAGATCTTTCTATAATAAGAACACGGTTAGGAACATATTCAGAAGAAAAAATATATATATGTGTTCATGCATCTAATATATGCTCTAGAACGTTTGTATAACTTTTACTAACGTTAAGTTCTAGCTGGTGAGAACAAAGATTACGAATCTTACAAAGCACTATAGACTACAATTTCATGATCACACGTAAATATTACAAGTAATATATGACGTACATTTGCTACTACAAATATGTGATCTCTTGTACTCTAGAATATATTCGATAGAGATTATAGATCGATGAGAGTTGGTAAAGTGGGTTCCACACTTATGAAGCTGACTTTGATGTAGTTTTGTTTCTAAAACTAAACAATGAAAGTCAAACGGTTTTTGGAAGCATTTAACTATGAAAAAAGATACGTAAAGCCTTGAACATAGGTTTAGAAATATGTTTCACAAGTAAATTGCGATAAATGCCATATGCAAAAGAAGAAACGAGAAGTGTTTGACAAATGTTATTTTCTTAATAAATATAACTAGCCGCCTCATGAATAAATCCTACTAACATTTCAAAATCCAAAATCTTGAAAGAAAACTTATATCAAGTAAAACACAGCAACAACGGCAATACTTAATTAATCTTATCAAGTCGGGATATGAGAAACTGAAAAATGTACGAGTAGCATGTAAACAATAATACTTTTACTCTCTGATAAAAATTGCGACAAGAATGTATATCAAGCATCAAACTAACAAATATATAATTCGTTTAAAAACTACACATTTAGTTGGTCAATCTTCCTAACTAAAGTTTTATTGACTAGATTTGTCAGTTTAAACTATCTTATTGCTAATTAAGTTGTGGCATATTATATTTATTTTTTGTATATGTTTAATATGAATTGATGATTTTACTTAAAAAATATAGTAATAAGTACGATAAATAACTAATATAGTGACCTAAGTAACATGTTACTTAAAGCTGTTTGAGTAATATCATGTGCGCATTGCGGTAAACAATTCATCACACAGGCCACTTGTTTGGAAAGTTGTATGTCATTACCTACCCGTTTACAATATAAAATACTAAATTAATGTAATTAAATTTACGACACTGATCAACATAGCTAACTGGTATGCTTAAATGTACGTCTAATCTAGTGTATCAACATTCTGCTAGTAGCAGTAGGTGACACACTTTTCTACAAACCACATAAATTATTATCATGTTAATTTAGACACAATTTTAATGATATTTTTGGACATCTCAATCATTTTTCTTTAATTTAATTGTCATAATAAACATCAGTATTGAACAACTATTGAAATACTTGCAGCTCGAGATTATTTACCCACCTTTTTGCATGTATAACTCGCGGAGAACTTTCTTAACCTACCACATATATATTTTAAGGAAATAACTAATACAGAGGTCACTTTCTTTAAACCATGATTTTCTATCTTTTAGATTTAAAAAAATGATTTTTCTATTTTTAGTTTTAAAAGAAAATTGAATTTCTATCTTTAGCTGATTAACCTTGAGAGTTTGAGCCTTCGTCACGGACAGGGCTAAAACTCGCCTCTTTTTAAAAAGGTTTGTGTGACTATATAAGGGTTATTTGTACCCAACGAGAATTGAACTCGACACTTTTTTAATGATGATAATGTTAGAAGATAGATATGTGTATTTATAGGTATGACATAGCTTACCAAATAAGCAATTTTAACCCTAAATCTAATGAACCCAAGCACAATTATGTTTGGGCCGTAACTTATAATCTAACAGATAATAGAAAAGTCTTTTATCATTATGTGAGCTATTACAATTTTTTTTTTGATGATATATATTTATCTAGGAAAGCAGTATTTTTATTGAAACTAAGTAACAAACTATTGATCGAACATATATAATCCGCCTCAAAAAATGCCGAGCTACAAGAAACTGGTCAATAAGACAATAAATCATACATGTGACTCATATGTACACTGCAACAATGAATGGATCCACCATCTACGTACTAGCTAAGCAATGCCTAAAACTCGATAAATGTAGAACTGGACTTCCATTAGGTTTAGCTAGGACAACTGCTCCCAAAAAAGAACCAAACCCAACGAAAAGGTAATCACTTAAACAATATATCATGTTAAAAAGAAAAAAGAAAAAAAAATGTATCTCGAAGCTAAAAGACATTGCGATATATTTTCATTATATCGAATAGTTATCAACAGATAGATAACAAGGTGTTTTATCAATTGAACCTTTTTTGTGAATATATACTCAACAATAATTCATGCACTTGCAAAAGCCAATATCACATTATTACAAACGTGATTAAAACAACTTAACAATTCTGTTCTGATATTTTATCAAACTATATATAAGTATTTTTTGAAGGTTGAATGAAAGTTTAAACTTTATCAAAGTACTAGTTATTAAACAATAATGGGTTAGGGTAAGAGCACCATTTACAAACAACGTCATGCCAGTGTGAGCGTGTGACATCTTATCAAAAGTATTAAATTAACTACTATTGTATTCATATTTATCAAAGTTGTTAGTGAATTATGGAAACTTATTGGAAATTTGGGCACATAAAAAGATGTTAATTTAACTAACTTCCGAAGAAATTAAGGCTGATCGACTTTTTCATAGAAGAAGAAAAGTGTTTTGCTTCTAGAAGAAGAAATGAGATGCCATGCACGCTAATGAAAACTCAAAACATCATTAACTGATTGAAATTTTGAGTTTTAGCATAAAGTTGAAAATATTGTTATTAGTAGGAATATGTAGCCTCACGTCGTAGTCGTATGCTTGTTACACACGAATGAATATCTTATGTTGAAAGCGATTGTTTTTACATGTAAATTTCTTTTGTTGATGTCATGTTGATCGAATATGTTGTATTTGTGCATAGATCGTGGAGTTCTGAGTCGACCATTTAGCTCTTACGTAGACATAGTATATACATGATCATCCGAACCGAGATAAGTGAATTTATCTAAAGCGATACCAAACAATTGCAACAAGCTATGCAATGATTGTCGTTTAATGGGAACTGATCATTCGTTTGGATTGAAGAACTGTCGTGTTTCTTCCTAAACTCTTCCGACTGAAGATGGTAAAGCTTATAAATTAACGTGCTACTATCATTTCTTCATTACAGATCTTCTTTGATCAGTAAGTTTATTGTGTCCGACATTAGCTATAATGTTCATGCACCATCTAGATGTTCATAAGAAAAGTGGTGTTTGAAAGCTTAATTATAATAACAATACTTTGTGATAAAAAGAAGATAAGTAGCGATTAAAGTCAAGGGGACATATAGTTATCGGTGGGTATTTTGCCGAAAGTCCAAAACACTAATCAAAAGTCCAAAATTTGATTTAAAAAATTACTTGTTCCATACGAATTTAAGAAATCAATTTATTATTGCTAGATTAATATTAATATGTACAAAAAAATAAAATAAATGTGACAAATTTAACTCGTCTACGTGGAAGTAGTTCGACACTATGAAAGATATTAAAATGACCATAACTAACATGAGAATAATAATGTGATGTAAACAGTTTTTATATTCAATGGCAAAAACACGCACCATACATCGAGGGCTTGTTTATTCTTATCTCTGGATTAAGTTTTTGTTTCTTTTTTGCTTAATATCCTGTTTGCTAATAAATGCCTTTACATTGAAAATTTTTATATTTCTTTTTTGCTTATTACAAACATGATTCTTTAATGTAAAGTATACAAAAACCCCATCATTTTTCATCTAAGACATCAATCACATCAAACAATATCATCCACCAAACCTTTTTCCAGTTCTTCTCCTCACCCTCTCACCACTTCAGCACTTGATATCCAACCACCGATCTTCTTCTCTTCCATTTGATATCCAACCGCTTGCAACCAATTTTAAATATGCATTTCCCAGTCACTACACCCACCAACTTTCTATGGCACTACCTCTCACGTCTTTGTTCCTTCCTGCACCTACAAGCATGCTTCTCGAATCAAGTTTTTTTAGTATTCTCCTCGTGAAATAGATCTGGGTATTTCATGAAATAGGAAACTTTTTTTTTTAATTAAATTTTAGCAAGTCGTTCAAAAAAATATTCAGCAAGAAATGTTGTCTTTTCTTAATGATTGTGATGTGTTTGTAGTGGGTTTTTATCTTCTAGTGAAGTATCAGGTATTTTACTTACAGAGATGAATAAATCTGTATTTTCTTATTTCATCCCCTCCACGAGACCACAACCAAAGGAATAGATATGGTTTTGTCATTTTAGTATCAAGTTTTTTTTGTGTGTGATTTGATCGGAGTTTTTTAAAGTGTTTCATATAAAATGGTCATTTACTAACATAAACCATGAAATTAATCATAAAAAAGAAACAACATATTTTCAAACCTTTCTTGTTTGAGACATGTCACATTATGTAAACAGACACTCTTCTCAAACAGGATAAAAAAAGAAACATGCCCTAAACATTCCGAGAAGACAAACTTGACATAAGGACATAGTCACACACGATCATTGCAACAAGAACCTTGTCGAAGAAATACTCGGATCATCGTCTCTTTATGGCATCTCTAATTAATATCTATATCTACGAGGCATTCAGACCCGTGCGTTGCACACAGTTTGGATCTGATTGTTCCTCACACTCCGAAACAAACACAAACACAACCCATCACTCTTCTTGCAGTCACCATCTAGATCTCAAAAACACATACATCAATTTTTCCCTATCATCACAACGAACACACAAAAAAATCGAAATCTTGTCAGTATCTTTTGGTATTAGCTTCAAGATCCTTTAAAAGGGTATCGAGTAGGTATCATTTTAAATTTGTTTTAAGTTTTGTTGCGTCTTTGAACTGTACACAGATCGTATCTAACATAATTGTTATAATACAATCTTTATCTTCCGATATAAAAGATGAGTTAAACATTACACATATCTATGATGGGTTTAATATGTAAGATCTTAAAGATCTTTTGTCTTGATGAAATGAACCTGAGATCTTCTATATTCAAGTCTTATTTGTGTTTTGGCTAAGATCTATGATGGGTTTTTTTGGTGAGATATTTTTTTTATTTTCGGGTATAGATCGAGTCTATTGTTGTGATGAGAGTTGGGGAGTGACGTGAGTGTATTGTGAGTTTTGGTTTCATTATCTGCTATTTATAAACTTCTTTTTGTGCCAAACTCTTTATATTCTTTTTTGTTGTAATTGCTACAACCCTTCATATTTGTAACTAAAGAATCACTCCCGGATCATTTGAATGCCTGAAACTCCAGCAACTGTACATATTCTTCTTCATGTTCACTAATTAAAAAGTTCTTTTTTTTATTTTCTTAAAATTGTAACAACAATTAATATTATAGAAGATGGTTCGGATCCCGTCAGATTATTACATTGAGTTCGCCCATATAGAAAATTGAAGGCAACATTCAACTGGTTGTACAGTACTTTTTTTGTGCACAATTACTCTTGCACATTAAATTTAAGGACGAAATCTTTAAGTATATAATACTTGAGATACTACATATAATAGAGGAAACACCTTCTTTCCTCCATTAATGCACAACTTAATTTTAATTAATAGAACTTATAAACCTTATGATACAAATATTTACTCCACTCAAAACTTAATTTTATGTAACACGAGTAAATGTTATAAAGCTTATGGTACAAGTGTAAACTAATTTTGCAAACTAATTAATGTTATTTTTAAAACACTCCTAAAATGAAAAATACATGTTATTATACACATTGTACTAACTAGAAAACAAAAAGCTTTATACAATTTATATGCTAAGTGTTGGATTCAGTAAATACCCAAACCCCTTAATCTAGGATTTGAATAGAAAATAACCTAAGTGTTTAATCCGTTAAACACTATCGAGTCCTTGAGTGCATAGTCTCGGTGAGCCATCTTCAGTTACTCAAGTGCGAGGCGAAGAAGAAGCCTCTCCACTCGGAAGGCGGAACTTAATGGGTGAAGACTAAGTCAAGAAGAAGATGGTGGATTCGGTGAGTGATGACAATAACTCACCAATCCTAAGACTCTCTCCAACCTGTTAGCAGAAAGACAAACCGAAGGAAGAGGCGAAGGCTTTGAAGATCAAGAATGGCGGGACTAGGCGGGAAAAGTTTACCCGATAAAACTAAGTCCCAAGTGCTTTACCGGATAAAACTAAGTCCCTATCTACTAAAGCCATATCTTCCCATTTATAGTAGCGGCGATACTAAAGGATTCTTTGTTAAGGAAAGAAGCACGCCGACTACTAATAACGATAAAGAATGTCGAATATATCTATATTAAGTGATTACTTGTGATCAATGTGTTTGTCTTCTAGGTTAGAGTTAAAATCATACTTGTATAAATAGCATAAGAGAATAAGTGAAAAGTTTAAGCTTGTGAATTGTAAAACACACACACACAAGCCAACTTTTCACTCTTCCAAATACAACTTTATCCTTGAGATAGCTCGATGGGTTCTAAGAGTTGTGCTCAAACTTAGCTTTGAGCTTAGGAGAGTCACCCAAACTTTGTCATTTCAATCCCAGTACTATTCCATGTACTTGGGTAACGATTCTTTAATTTATTTCTAATAAGAATATGATGTTGAAAATTACTTTGTGTGTTTTACTTACGTTAATTTCGGTCATTATTCACTATTAAATTGTTTTAAGTACTAAGTGTTTTTAAACTATAGTGAATAGGGAACAACAAGTGGTATCGAGCAAGGTGATTATAAAACCTTTTAAGCCGCTCTAAAACGTTTTAATCGGGATCCCTATGGCTAAAGCGATGTACCCCAACTAGTCGATAAAAGGGTGGAGCTTATTTAATGTTGCCCTAGACTTGAAGTTGGTAAATTCAACAAATGGAAGAAGAGTATGCTTTGCTATTTGATTGGGATGGAACCTTATTATGTCAAGTGTATAAATGAAGGTCCATTTATCCCAAAGTGAAGGTTTGCCCGAACACAAGCTCGATGGACTCGAGGATGAAAGGAGGTGGTCAACCGGGACCAAAGACTCAAAAGTATTATCATATCATGCCTTCCCGATGATATAATGGAGTCGGTTATAAGTCATAATACGCCTAAACAAACTGGGATGACCTTGTCCATAGCCATGAAGGCCCATCGATACCAAGGAAATCGGGATTATGGACTGAAACTTGAGTATAATACCTTGAGGGCTAGGGACTCGAAACTCTCTCACAACTTACACGGATACAAAACTCTTTAAATGAACGGCAAATGATGGTGTTAAGTTGTCCAAACATGAGATTAATGTTGGTTTTGTCAATTGTCTACACGAGAAGTGGTTGAACTTCTCTCGGGGACTTAAATGCAAATCATATTCAAAATCTTGAACTTCACGAAATTTATGGAAATTTGTCTATGAGGAAAACCTCATCAGCAGACGATACCACGACTTAAAGAAGTCTCGGAAGTCAAGAAGTCCCCGACCATCACCTCACCTATATCAACCGCCTTCTTTTCTAACAATGTGGTTCAAGATTTTCAAGAAAATTCGATGATGAGCGATGAGAGATCAGTGAGGAGTACCTAAATGACTGAATGTTGAATTTCGGGAAAGGGCACTCCTTGCAAACTCTCGAAGGTTTATTAAAAAAACAAAGGTTTTCAAGCTGCTAAAGCAAGTGAGGACACCGAGTGCTTTAAGTGTCACAAAAGAGGTCATTTGCAAAGGACTGTTTTTAAAACAATTTACGAACCCTCTTACAGACCATCGAGGTCAAATCGGTCCTCGTGCTTTAGCAAATTTCAACCTAAAATCTATCGGTCTCATCAAAACTTTTAGAATAAATCGACGAGAACAAAACAATAGATTTTGAAGCTAAGTATAGGAAAATCAAAGCTAAGCTTGCATTACTTAAGGCCAGTCCCTCATAACCAAAAAGTGTTCAATCATGCGGGGTAAAACAAAAGTCTTGTTCTTTGAAACCTTGGTGGGATGAAGAGCCGGTCTCATCGGATGATGAAATGGTGCATGTCGGTATCGATGGCCCTCTCGAGAGGAAGACAAGCTATTGTTGGAAAGAATCATGCGAGAAATGGAGAATGGGTCAACATCACAATGAAGAAGGTAAATATTCTACTTTCTATGGATGATGATTCGATTGGCAATCCTATATGAACTATATCAATGTTGATCTTAAGTTTGTAGAGGAGAAAAGACTAAATCTTTTTCTAAGTACAACAAGTTAAGTTTTGAATTGAATAAGTGTAAGGATGAGTTACTTGTGTTAAAACAAAACAAGCTTGAGGCTATCACCTTACAAATTCAAAACAATTAATTAGTTAAAAGAAATCGAGGCTCTTGAAGATGAACTTAAGAAAGAAAAAATCATTGATAGTTGGACCAACAAGAATCCAAGAGTCTTTGATGTTGTGGGTGCTCCCGTAGCAAAAAGAGTCATAGGTGAACATCATCTTCGACTCTCACAAAAAGACCGAGTCCTAAACCATTTGTGTGCGGTGGCATGATTACCAATATGTTGCTGTTCCCAAGCCCGGTGATTGGATTGAAAGACTTAATCCACGAGAGTAAGCTTCTAACTTTGACTCTGAAGAATTCTAGAGCACGAAAGTCAGCTCTAATGAGCATGCTTGGACTCCATATGTGCCCGGTAGCTTGAACACATCTCTCGAGTGCGAAGATGAATCTCAAGCACCACTTCCACATTTGGAACCTCTTGAGTCGATCCTAGCTCTGAGCTTACTCCATTACAATACAATCCACTCTCCTAAAGAAAGTTCTGGTCTTGGTAGAACCATCCCGAAAAGACCATCAAAACCAACTCAACAAGAATCCACCCCACCGAAACTTGATATCCTTTGTCCCCATGAAGGCGATCAGTTCAAGAATCGTGAACTTGTGAGGAAGCTAAGCCGACAAAATGGAATCCATTGAAAAGGTCCCTGAATCAATCAAGGAGACAAAGTCGACTTCCTCTAGTTTCTAAAAATCAAAAGCCACCACCAAAAACAAGAATAAGTGTGATGCATGCCACTATACCGGTCACACCATGACAATCGTTATAGAATCCTTTTTGCATGATCTGCAAAAGGATGATCCTGAAGCTAGCGACCACTTGCAATATGTAAGCTCTCTCGGTCAAGCAAACTACACCAAAGTTGGTCATCGTGATGCTTCTTCATCAAGTCACTCAAAGTTGAGAGCAAAGCCTTTTCCTCCTTGCCCTTTTGTGGCTTTAATGATCATCGCCCTAATGATTGTCTTATGAACATATGATGTGATATTTGCGGTAACCAGCTCATAAGACATCTCGACATGACAATGTCATCCATGCGAGGAGAAGTTCAAAACAACCCAAATCCACCGAGTCATCCTCGGTCTCTAAATGCAAAACTTGGTAGCTCATTGCACTCCACTGACCATGAATCGATTGCTCAATTCAAAGAGACCATGAGACCCAAGCCCACTACTAAGTGGGTCACGAAAGAAACTAATTCGGTTTACTACTTGTGCGAGGCATGCGGGGAGCCTATCGGCATCTAGACATTGGATGTTCAAGAAGCATGGTGGTGTGAAGGAATATCTGCACAAGTATGTAAAGGAACCGAGGCCAAAGGTAGTATTTGGTGATAACTCATCATGTCCCATGAAGGTTATGGTTCGATGGCTGCAATGGAATAGTTTTCTCTAGGATTGCTTATGTCAATGGTCTGAAATACAATCTCATCGATGTCGATCGACTATGTGATGCTAAGTACATTGTACAATTCAATGACAAACAATGTACCATTTTCAATGCCAACAAGGAAGTTGTGTTGATTGCTCCCAAGAGGCGATGTTTATCTCTTAGACATGTCAACTCTCTAAAGATGGAACTGTCTCTTTGCAAAGCCAATTTGAAACTATCAATGGTGTGGCACAAGAGACTCTCACACTAAACTTCAAAACATCAACAACTTGGCAAAACAAAACAAGGTCCTTGGCTTACCATCTTTGGTTTTGCAAAGATAAACCATGCTCGACTGTGAAAAGGCAAACATAAAGAGCATCTTTCAAAACCAAGCAAAACTTCTCTATCAAAAGTCGCCTTCACTTTTGCATATGGATCTCTTTGGACGGTCGGTCCTAGATCAATCCAAATGAGAAGTATACACTTGTCATTGTTGATGAGTTTTCAAGATACACTTGGGTATACTTTCTTTCCAAAAAGTCGGTGATACTATAATGTCATTCATCGAGAACATTGAAACCGTAATGACATTCTGATTAAACAAATCGAGCCCGACAATGGTCTTGAATTTAGAAATCTTGAGCTTGAGAGTTTACGTGATGAGAATGGAATCTCCCAAAATTTCTCATCTCCTTATACCCTGAACAAAATGGGGTGGTGAAAGGAAAACAACACTCTCATTGAGGCTGCAAGAACCATGTTAAATGGCTCGACCCTTTCAAAGCATTTACGGGTGAGCGGTTAAAAGCGACTGTTACACTCAAAGCAGGTCAATCATTGTCAAAGACATAATAAAACCCCATATGAGATATTCAAAGGTAGACTTGCGACATCGCCTACTTTCATGTGTTTTGATGTCCGTGTTTATTCATAACCACAAGGATCATCTAGGCAAATTCGATGCTAAAGTGATGATGGATACTTTCTAGGTTACTCACCGATCTCCAAAGCCTTGAGAATATTTAAAACAAGGAGACAACAAGTTGAGGAACTTTTCATGTCACCTTTGATGAAAGTGTAAAAGCATCGAGTTACCAACACTTGAGTGGAAGATATAGGAATTGACAACTCATCAAGATATCCTCCCAGTGAGTACAACTCGAAACCAATTCCTCATACCAAGTGATCTTGACATCTCATATTATGTCTTGCCTCACAACTGTCACAACCAACTATCGGTGAATTCATTGATAATCGATCGGTCCCTCTTGGGATAGGTAACAGCGATCAAATGATCGGGATCACTGTAACTCAAGAACCTCTACTAGAACAAGACACCTCAACGGATGATCTAAATGATCACGTGGCTCTTGCACTGAACTACTTTGAACTCCCGTGACATCTTCAAGCTCGGATCCCGGACCACAAAGTAAGTGGACAAGATCTCGGGACATTGAGCTTGTAAACATCATTAGTGAACCCACCGAGGGCATGCTCACTAGAAGCATGGTCGCTAACTTAACTGCGGCTTCAACCAATGAATGTCTATATCGCGATTACTATCGAGATAGAACCCAAAAGTGTCGAGAGGCTCTAAAATACCCAAGTTGGGTTCGGGCTATGCAAGAAGAAGCGCATGATTTGATCAAAACAAGGTCATGACCTTGATCAAATGTCCTCGGGATGTAGTAGTCATAGGAATGAAGTGGGTTTCGAAACAAAGCGATGAAAAGCCTTGTCATTAAAAACAAAGCAGACTTGTAGCCAAAGGTTCTGGTCAACAAGAAGGCATTGACTATGATGAAACATTTGCTCTGTTGCAAGAATGGAAGCCATCGGGATCTTCCTTGCATATGCAACATACATGAACTTCAAGGTCTACCAAATGGATGTTAAAGTGCATTCTTAAATGGTGATCTCAAGGAAGATGTATATGGCAACCTCCGGGCTTTGAGAGTAGTGAATTCCACGACTATGTGCGCAAGCTTGACAAAGCCCTTTATGGACTTAAACAAGCTCCCGGGCATGGTATGAAACTCTCTCGACCTTCCGATACAAAACAAGTTTGTCAAGGAAAGATAGACAACACTGCTTTGTTTGTCTATAGAACTCAACAGGATGTGATTCTAGTCAGTATATGTTGATGACATCATTTTGGCTCAACAAACTACAAACTTGCAAGCAGTTTGAAAAGCGATGACAAAGAAGTTTGAAATGAGCATGATGGGGAACTCACATACTTTCTTGGACTACAAATTAAACAAGCGATAAAGGAATATCCATCGATCAAGAGAAATACACCAAAAATATCTTGAAGAAATATGAGATATCGTGTGCCTCGGTGAAGACTCCAATGGTCCCACTAACAACCTTGGACTGATCTCACCGGCAAATCAGGTCAATCAAACTCATTTAGAGGGATTGTAGGCTCAGCGATGTATCTAAGCGCTTCTAGACCGGACATCCAATTCTCGGTCTATCTAATAGCAAGATATCGGTCAATCCTAAAGAATCCCATCTCACTTTGACCAAAAGAATACTCGGTACACAGGAACCCCAAACCTTGGACTCTATTATCCAAAATGCTCGGGGTTTGATCTCGAGGGTTACTCGATTACGATTATCTTGGTACGCAACATGACGAAAAAGTACCTCGGGGTCCCACAATTTCTTGGAGGAAAACTAGTTTGTTGGAGTGCTAAAAGCAACAATCGGTGGCTATGTCCTCGGTGAAGGCGAATATGTAGGCTATGACAGGGATGTTGTGCCAATGTATTATGGATGAAAAGTCAACTCGGTGACTATGACATCCGATTACAAAATGGTGCCTATCTTACGTGATAACACTAGTGCTATTGCAATCTCCAACAACCTGTCTCCACCAAAGAACCAAACACATTGATATCGGATATCACTTCATCGGGATCACATAATGAAGGAGACATTGAACTTCATTTCATCCCTCACCGAATATCAATGGTGATATCTTCACAAAACCCTTGGATGAACCTACCTTGAGGACCGAAATTTGAATTGGAATGCTTGACATTGAAAGTCGGGTTATCTCGAAAACCAATCTCGATAAGTTCTATGAAATGGTTCATCCTCCACGAACATCAAAACAAACCTCTCATTTGAATGAGTAAGACTCATTCGGGATCCGTGACATTTGACAAAGAGCATTGAATGAGTAACTAAATGATCCAAGTATCATTTACTTAAATGTCCTAGGTTGGTAACTATGCTAATTTAATATATGAATATATGTCTCTTTGTCTTCTTGTCATCCCACTTGGCATTTATTGCCTCTCACAAAAATATCAAATTGATATTTTATCTACGCAAAAGTGCACTTTCTTTGTGCCTTTGCAATCGCTTCCTCGAAAAGCAGGATTTTATCGCTGGGTAATGGAGTGGTAGCATTAAATGTGAAAATTCAAACGTTTTTCAAAAACCAACGTTTAATATTCCCATTTGTGCACAAATCACCCCTCTTATCACTCTATAAATACCCTCTTCCAACACAAGCAAACACACACAAATTATTTTCTGCAACAAAACTCTGTCAAAATCATTTCTAAAACTCAGAAATATTTGTGTGTGCTCAAAACCTCCTTTGGAAAACCCTTCTTGTAAACATTTACAAAAGTTTTTCATCACAAACTTGAGAGATCAAAAAAAACTTTGATTAATTCTAGTCAAAATATTTTCAAAACCCTAAAATCTTTTAATGGAAATGGCTAGAACTCAATCTCTCCAGTTTGCTTCTCAGTGGGTAGGGGATCTTACAAATGTTGAATTTAAAACTAATAATGTCATAGGCAACTTTGAATACCTGAAGCTGTCCCGACCTACAAAGACATTATGAAATTTTGTTTAATTGCCCAAAGCGGCCTTTGTTCGGTGTCCTCCATTGTTTACCAAAATCTTCTCGAATTTTGGGCAACACCAAGGCCTATGACCCGACACCCTCTGCGATGAGAACAACCTCGGACCTCTTAGGGAATATCTCATCGATTCGATCTTCACGGGCAACAACGATTCACCCTGGATTACAGCGTTTTGCACTTCAACAGTTTGGATTACAATAAAGGTGTTTATGTCGCTGATAAGGTTTTAAAGGTACCTTTTGAGGGTCATTTAAGCCCTTATTCGATCACTTCAGTATCCGTTATTGCTTAATATCGTTCCTTTTCACTTTTAGGTCTCTTGAAGGCAAAATCTTTGGAATGATGCTTATTTGGACGAAAAGCGCGAATATCTGAAGAAAATGGCCAAAGTCGAATCGAGACACTCAAAGCTCTTTGAAACATAAAGCGACGTCCTGCAGCATATCTGCGGCGCCGTCGGGAAGGAATTTTGCGACGGGTCGGGCGAAATTGCATGTTTTCAAGGGACGGCGTCGGGTTCTAAAGGAGTAGGCCGTCGTTACTCGGGCGGCCTAGATGCGGCCAAGGCGGCGTCGGTGAAGGGGACGGCGTCACGGTCATAAGGTGGCCGCCGTCGAAAGGTTTACGTGGCCAAGGCGAAACCCTAATAGCGGCGACACGGCGTCCGCGAAACATAAGGTGGCGCGTCGCAGATGTAATCTTATATATAGAATCCGAATTTTTCGGTTTTGGTGTGTAGTCTTTTGGGTAAAACCTAAAACCGAACCAAAACTTTCTTGTGCGATATTTTAGGGTTCTAAACCCTATTATACATCAAGATAAGTATTTACTTCATTAATTTAATTATGTCTTTGATTATTTGTGTGTATGCTTGCATGTTCTCCATGTCCGCTAATTTATTTGTGTGTTTGCTAGGGAATATGAAACTTAATTATTGAATATTGATTGGTTGATACTTATCTTAGTTGACTAATGATCTAGAGTCGCTAGATTATTCGTTGTGTATAATGCTTGACATTTCTTTGTGAACTTTAGAATATAATTATCTAGGTAATTGTAGGATAAAGTATTCAAGGACAACCGTAGAGTGGCGTCTATAAATCACTAGAGGATTTGTAAACAAGACCCTTTGGTAATTTTAAAGAGTTAGGAAATAAGCCGCCTATAGCCTTAGAATCACAACGCAACTAGGAATAAGGACGTGACAAATCAACCATCAATAGGAGATAATTAAGGAGTAGTAAAACCTAAGTAAACACATCTTTAAACTATCATACAGTACACATCAATTAGACATAGACTATCACAACCTTAGCTTAGATAATTAGATAATAGTAGAGTAATCGGTAGCAATACCAACCCCCAAATCCAATACCGAGATTCGTACCTTTTCATTTTCTAAAAACATAAAAGATAAAAATAATCTTCCTCAACCTCAACCTTAGCGTAGTAACTTCTCACTAGCATTCCTATTCCCTAGAGAGCGATATCAATACCGTGGCTTACCCTAATTACTACACTAGCGATTAGGTTCCTTTGCCTAGGGTGTTATAAACTTGCTCGAAGAAAGGAAGTTTCCTTGACCCGAGCGGCGTGTGGCGTTATCAAGTTTTAGGCGCCTTGCGGGAATAGAATAGCTAGTTAGTAGTCCACCTCGTTTAGGTTCTTTGCTGATTCCTATCAAGTAAATTTTCTCATTTTTAGCTTTCTCTTAGTCTATCCCCTTTTTGTGTTTGTGTTCGTAAAACCCTTTTCATTTGTCGCTATGGCAAGTGAAGTTGCATTTGAATCATTAACGAATGAGGAACAATTGAATTTTGCAGATTGGTTTAGTTTTTATTGTTACGATAAATTTGTGAGTGATCTTAAAGATATCCAAAGAACAAGGGTGTAAGATTGGATGGATTTGATATATTTTGTGTTTGTGTAGCTTCTATTCAACGATCGTTGTCAAGATCAACTCCTTTTAGTGACACCATCTTTAGAATTTTCGGAAAAGCCTCCTATGCATAAACCTTGAGTTGTTACAACTTGAGGAAATGGATAAGAATGATTTATCTAACCTTAGGCATCATGATCAAAAGACCTAGTTTTTAAGAACATGAAACCTAAACCCAAACAAGATTGTGAGATGGTTGAAGCTAAAATACCTAGTTGCATGTGTGGGATAGATTTTAAACATTTAGGAGATCTAGATATAATGGAGAAAAAGGTGGAAACTCAAGCCCACAAGCCCTACCATCACTTGAGAACACACATCACCTATAACTTACCGGAAGAAGTAGAAGAGACTATAGGAGCCCCATTGATAGAGAACCTTTGGACCAAACGCCACTAGAGAATGTAGGTTTAGATGATTGTTGTCATGACCTCTCTCTTAGTCCTAGGAAGTTCTTAATTTTGATGAACCGGGCCTCGACCAAAACCTTACCCGATGTTCCGTCTTTAGATGTGAATCTTGGAATTGAATTAGGCCCCAATCCACCCATCAAAATAGATAGTCCGGGTAGTTGCTTGATAAAGGTGGTAGATTCTAAGCCATGTAGAGTGGAAGCTAATATAGGGTAACCCATGACCTTACACACTTATATCACCCATTCATGTTTGATAACAAGAAACATTATGGGTTTAAACCGGGTTTATTAGGTCAAGATGGATCCTTAACTAAGAATCTTTTGAAGTTGATAGAAGATGATCCATTTTAGGAGAGATTTGATTCACCCGCTACACCAATTGAATTAGGTAAGGTTATAATGAATGGAGCACACTCCTTTGAGCACATAAATCACCCATCACCCTCTCCTCACGTAGCAAATTTCCACCCTAAGGGTGTGTATCGCTACTATCACCCGCACTTAAACTTAAGTGTAGGAAAACTTCCCTTTATCCATTAAATAAGGGTGAAGTCGGGGCTCGTGACTCGAACAAAAACAAGCGCTTCTTGGGAGGCAACCCATGTGTATTTGTTTTCATTTTTATTTGTGTGTCGTATATCTTTTATTGATTGTTTATTCTCATGTTTGAATTTGTAAAAATGCTTTATTTTGTTTTAACCTCGTCTTAATTACATATAAAGGTATTTTACATAAAGGATAAGTGTAGGGAGGATTACACGTTTTCATAAACGTGAACATGAGAATAACAATTAATTAAAAGATATATATGTTTGTTTGTTCGAGTCAAATGCTTGTATCGAGTCATAATGGATGTTTTGCGAAATTTTCCAGATTCTAAAGATGTAAATTTTCGAATTTTTCGGAAAATCGAGACCGAGTTTTTGTCGGGATAACTGACGTCAGGATTGCAACGGCGTTGTCGGGAAGGAATAAAACATCGACACTTTTCTCGTTTTACGAGCTACTTGTAAAATTTTGGAATTTTCGGATCTTAACTTTCAAAACAAATTTCAGTAAACATCCATTCAACAAGCATTATATCCTAGTTTAAATCGAGTCTTATGTATATTATTACCACCGATTTTACTGCGAAGGTTTCGTTTGTTTTCTTCTAGTGTGCGGGTTTAGTTTGTCAAGAAGAAGTTACACAAGTTTGGAAGGAGCCTTTCATAAAAACTCTTCTTGGAAAAGATTTAACCACCACTTTTTACGGATCCTACCGAGCTAATCGGGGAGTATTAGTTTCTTTCGTTTTAATTACCTTCTATTATCATAACTTTGATACTTTTAGGAACATTGGGGACAATGTTCGGTTTAAGTGTAGGGAGGAAAATAAAGCGGGAACTTTGAAACTATGCTTATCCTTGACTATTTGCTTTGTCCAGTGTATTTGTGTAATAAACCATGAGAAAATGTAGGTTAGGGTAATTTTAGCCAAATTTAAAATTTTTCATGGCGTATAAGAAGTGGGCCATTAGTCTTAACAAAAGCGTCTCATGGATAGGAAGTTGCATGACTAGCACAAAAAAACCCTTACCACCTAAATTCCACCCAAAATGTGAGGATCATTTTAGATTAGTAGGAATTAAAGCATTCATCTTTAATGCTTAGAGTGTGAACCGGTAGTATATTAGATTCTAGAACTTGTTTTGTGATGCATTCGAGATCGTAAGTGAGGCTACACTTGTGTAGTTAGGAATAACTAAATGATAAGAGGCATTAGGATAAACCCTTGTTTGATACACAGCAATATAATTACTTCTTCCATATCGGTTGAGTAATTCCCCACACCCTGCGTTGTACTCATCTTTAGTACACGATACCCTAGTTAACCTCGAGCCTATCCTTTTCGCGGTTCTCGTGATGTTTGGTTTTTCCGGAATATCAATGAAAACATTGTTTACCCCCACCCCAAATATACACCCAATCGCCTTAGCCTACCTTTATTGCACTCACTTTTAGTGCAAACTTATGTTATCACCCAAAACCCTTAGTTCAATTATCACGGTTGCTTGCATGAGTTGCTAAGTCGAGTCATATCCCTTGTATCTGATTTTGGGATGATTGGGATTCATGGGAAAAGTTAAAGTTTATGAAACATAGGAAGAGAACGTTAAACTCAAATTCCTTTGTTTGCATAATAATGTACTCAAGTGTTTGATCTTTTCAATTCGGGTCAAATTAGTGTTAGAGTAATAAAAACTCAAGTGTAGGGATGTGTCTATAAATCCCTATCATTTTGATGTCTGTAGAGGATGGTAGAGTAAAAGTGTATGCACAAAAAAAAAAAAAAAAAAAAAAAAAAAAAAAAAAAAACTTTCGAAAAAAAAAAAAAAAAAAAAAAAAAAAAACATCTACCATCCTACATCTATCTTTTAAATTGTGTTTGTTTATTTTCGTTGCCTAGAGTTTTAGAGTGTCAGTCTTGGCTTAGCAACGCCATTCTTCGTATACTTGCAACATAGAGATTTTTGACTATCCACCACTATATAGCCTATCCCACCAAACCCTTATTTCCTACCGTAAGCCTAAAGTTACAACCCTTTAAAGACCTCTTTGATAGTCTTTCCTAGGTGCTTACGCCAAAGCGACGGAGGTTTGATCTATTCTCGAGCCTATGGTAATCTATGTACTAGGACCGGTTAATGAGTGTTTATCTTCCATTTCAGATTTGTTATATTTCATATATACACCGAGAGAGATGTGAGTATCCAAACACCCATGTGAGGTGCTAGTATGTAATTTCCATGCTTGTTATGACTTTCTTGAGGCTTATATGTGTTGTGGACCGTTTGAATGGATGCTTCATGACCCCAACTTATAAATTAATTGGCTAAAAGCACATTTGCTTGAGGACAAGCAAATACCAAGTGTAGGGATATTTGATAAGGTTTTAAAGGTACCTTTTAAGGGTCATTTAAGCCCTTATTCGATCATACATATCCGTTATTGCTTAATATCGTTCCTTTTCACTTTTAGGTCTCTTGAAGGCAAAATCTTGGAATGATGCTTATTTGGACCGAAAAGGCGCGAATATCTGAAGAAAATGGCCAAAGTCGAATCGAGACACTCAAAGTTCTTTGAAACATAAAGCGGCGGCGTCACTGCATATCTGCGGCGCCGTCGGGAAAGGAACCCTACTGACGGGTCGGGCGAAATGCATGTTTTCAAGGGGACGACGTCGGGTTCTAAAGGAGTAGGCCGTCGTTACTCGGGCGGCCTAGATGCGGCCAAGGCGGCGTCGGTGAAGGGACGGCGTCACGGTCATAAGGTAGCGCCGTCGAAGGTTTACGTGGCCAAGGCGAAACCCTAATGGCGGCGACACGGCGGCGTCACGAAACATAAGGTGGCCGTCGCGAGATGTAATCTTATATATAGAATCCGAATTTTTGGTTTTGGTGTGTAGTCTTTTGGGTAAAACCTAAACCGACCAAAACTTTCTTGTGCGGTATTTTGGGTTCTAAACCCTATTATACATCAAGATAAGTATTTACTTCATTAATTTAATTATGTCTTTGATTATTTGTGTGTATGCTTGCATGTTCTCCATGTCAAGCTAATTTATTTGTGTGTTTGCTTAGGGAATATGAAACTTAATTATTGAATATTGATTGGTTGATACTTATCTTAGTTGACTAATGATCTAGAGTCGCTAGATTATTAGTTGTGTATTAATGCTTGACATTTCTTTGTGAACTTTAGAATATAATTATCTAGGTAATTGTAGGATAAAGTATTCAAGGACAACCGTGAGTAGGCGTCTATAAATCACTAGAGGATTTGTAAACAAGACCACTTTGGTAATTTCAAAGAGTTGGAAATAAGCACGCCTATAGCCTTAGAATCACAACGCAACTAGGAATAAGGACGTGACAAATCAACCATCAATAGGAGATAATTAAGGAGTAGTAAAACCTAAGTAAACACATCTTTAAACTATCATACAGTACACATCAATTAGACATAGACTATCGCAACCTTAGCTTAGATAATTAGATAATAGTAGAGTAATCGGTAGCAATACCAACCCCCAAATCCAATATCCGAGATTAGTACCTTTTCATTTTCTAAAAACATAAAAGATAAAAATAATCTTCCTCGACCTCAACCTTAGCGTAGTAACTTCTCACTAGCATTCCTATTCCCTGAGAGCGATATCAATACCGTGGCTTACCTAATTACTACACTACAACGATTAGGTTCACTGCCTGGGGTGTTATAAAACTTGCTCGAAGAAAGGAAGTTTCCTTGACCCGAGCGGCGTGTGGCGTTATCGCCGCCATCCACGAACCTTCCTCGGTGAAGGATGGGTTAAAACAATTCATTTTAGATCCAACTTTTTGGACAAGACCCGGTCGCCAAAAGCTCTTTTCCGTGGCTTGGAGGATCCTGTTCACTTCGTGATTCGGTCCTCGGCGGGAACTCACTCATCCACTTAACAAGTTAACTCTATTCGGTTGATGATGGCATCTTGCTTGATGAATGGGGTCACTGTCGACTATAGGGAGATCATTTACGGTGATCTCGTGACCAAGCTCTGAGCAAAACTAGGACAAATCGTTTCGTATCCTAGGTTTGTCTCTTGTGCTACAAGTGTTCTTGGTACAAACTATCCTCGGGAAGAAAAATTTGGTGCTTTACCGGGCATCTGAGCCAATCAAATTTTCAAAAGACTCATCCCTTGTCACTCCTATTGAATTGACGGCCCACATGATTCTTTGTAAACAATCGAGTGGATCGATGTCTCAAACCATGCTCTCAAAAATAGAAAGTCTCGGTGGGACTAAGACTAAACCAAAGTCTCGGGGCCACAGGCTTGAGAACACTTGCCTAAAAGGCACAAAAGCCCGAGACTAAGCAGACACCCACCGACGAGGCAACATCCGCCCGTGACAACAAGGACACCGATACATCATAGTCGGTGCCGCAGTGCATCTACTACTCCCAAGATCCGGAGGAAACAAACAACCGGCCGGTGAGGAAGCGCCTTCCACTCGCTGATGATGACATTAACAAATCCAAGTCTTTGTGCGAGGGCACACCGATCAATCCCAAAGACTCGGAAACAAACAACCCACGATAGGGATACAACAATCGCGACTCCGCCAAAGGCACTTTGAAACACCACGGTGTCTCGGGGGTCACTTGGGGACAAAGACTCGGAGGAAAGAAACAACCCGCCGTCTGAACCCAAAACCAATCGACTCGGGAGAAGGCACTGGAAACTCCACCGATGTCGAGGGGTCAGCGGGGACAAAAGACTCGAGAGGATATATACCACCGGCGATATGGAACCCATCGCCAACCCCACTCACAATTGCGATGTCACCGGTATTCTATTCTCGGAGGATGAACTTCTGAAGCGAAGATGAAATTTTATCACTAGAGAAGAAATGGACGAGGTTCAATCGAACAAGAGCCTCGGCTGATCGAAAGAGCATCTTGAGTCACCATTTCATCCGAAGATAATGACTAGGACTCCTCATCATCCGACTACAGGGAATTTAACCGTTTGACAACATTCTTCCAATCACGAAGGCGGTGGTTCGGTGGATCACTAAAGCCTCAAGGAAGGCTGTACCGGGGGTTACTTAACAATTTTGGGATCAACACATCTTAGCGGCGGACCAACTCTGACGATCTTGATCGATGTGCTCACCTTCAATGAAAATGTTCATGAGCACGAGATCTCATGTACCAACACCTTATCGGTGGATGAAAACACGGTTAAGTTTCTCAAGCATCTTGATCATGTGGAGTTACAATTGATGAAATCGGGGATCTTTGTTAAAGAAGACCCAACAATCAATGCCAAAGTCTTTGGAAGCTTTGAGGTGTATGTGAAAAATTCATCTCGACTCACCGAGGCGGTTGAAATGCTCCAATCATGCAAATGTTCGGGGTCTCCAATCTTCGATTCGATCTCTTCAAACCTCGGTGGACTCTTTGAACACTCGGTGGCTGCTATGGCTTAGGCCTCATCTTCTATGGCACGGAATCTTGGTCCCCGAATGATGCATTGGAGATTGATGAGTGTGTAAATACTCATCATTTGTGTACAAAATAAAGCGCAAAATCATCGAAAACACTCGAAACACATCAAAATGATCAAAATATCACAAATCGGTGTTTTATGTGTTTTAAATGCAAAAATATCAAAATCGGATGAAAAACATATCAAATTTGCAAAAGCTGCAGTTTAGGTCCCCAGTTTCATAAATTGTCAAAATAGTCCACGAGTCAAAATTTCAAAGAAAAATCATCAAAGGTCCTTTTAAATCATAACTTGTCAAATTTGGTCCTTTGGTGAAAAATGTGAAAAGTTTGAGAAATTTACAAAATGGTCCTTGAACTTTGAAAATTGGCGAAATTAGTCCACGGAAAATGTGAAAATGGCAACTTTGGTCCTTGTTCTATTGACACTTGGCAATTTCAGCCCTGAAGCATCTTTGCATAATTGGCGGTGGCCTCGAGTTTCGAAGTACAATTGAGTCCTATGATATTTAGAACCTTTCCTACCATTTGGACTAGTCGCGATGCAATTGGACCCACTGCCATATGCTTTTGAACCACGCCATTGGACCCCTTTTATTTAATAACCGGTCAAACCACCCTTTGACTCACTTTCCTCCTCTTCACGTGATAACCTTCTTCATCATCACCGACCCTATGACTCCTCTGTCGCTCCATCTTCTCCATCATCACCCCTATTTCTCCCCTCCAAACACAAAGAGCCAAGGTGCATTTAATGCATTATCCCAACCTCGCTCAATCTCATGTTGCTAAACCAATTTTGGCGCCAAAATACTTTAAGCGGCCGGATTGCTTCTACACATCCATGGCCTCAATTGTTGGTGGGAACTTTTCGGAAGGAGAGAGAAGGAGATTTGAGCTTATAAAAGACAAAGGGAAGCAAAGAGAAGAGTGAGCCTTTATATTTTAGAAATGAATGTCGGTTTATAAATTCCTTAGTCTAAATTAGATTTACAATTGTATTTTCAAGCTCAGTTGTACTTAAGTAAACTCTTTTCAGTGTTTTGTAACTTGATTCAAGGATTAATTTCAGTTTATGTTCAATTTCCATAATGTGTTAACTGTTGAAGTTTTAAAGTTTCAAACTCATGTGTCAAAGCTTTTAGCAGCTCAAGTTAATCTCATATAAGCTTATATTAGCTCATTAAAGCTTTGTATAAGCTTATACTTCATTTTCATTCACTTTTGAACTTTGGTCAATAAAAGTCAACACGGATAAAAAATGATGTAGAAAGGAATTGGGTTGATTCAGGCATGAATATGGGTTGAAATGGAAGCTATGGGTTGATTGGTATTAGGGTAGTGGTCCTTGGTTCTCATTTTGCTAGCCATTGTGGCTTGGACTCTTTGTAAGTCAAAATTAAAGTTTCAAGCATAATTAGTTCTTGTTGTTTAAAATTGTTAAAACTTGTTCAAATAGCAGTAATTTAGTCATCTTAAGTTAGTTTGATCATAAACATAAGTTGGTTTTGTGTTTGGATCTGTTTTAGTTACATATTAAGTTATAAAAGGGTGTTTGGATCAACTGAATTTTCTGTGATAGAGTTTGGATAAGCAGTTGTTAGTAGTTGATACTTGTTCATATAGGTGTTTGATAGTGAATTGAGGTCTTAGTAAGAGCAGTTGCATCAAAAGTCGAAATCTCTTTAAAAGCGCTCTAGTTTGAAACTGTTGAAATCGATGGGTTTCATAAGCGCTATTTGTTTCAAAATTGTTAGATCTAGCTTTTGGATATCAATCTTAGTGCTTATACATCATAATCGGTTCATTATTGTAGATCAAATCTCGGTTTGGTCAAAATTTGTGAGTATTCATCATAAGTCAAAATCATCAAGCAGTTTTCAACAAACTTTGATTGTATCTCATTGATTCATTTACGAGATTGAGTTTGAAACTTTGGATATTGCAAGTTCAAGCGGTCTTAAATTGTTAAGCGCTTTTTGTGTCTGTTTTGGTCAATTTGAGCTTGAATAAGCTCCTCGATCGAACCTTATCACTGCCTGTTCACACTCGATGTGGCGAGTGTGAATCGAGCAATATTAAACCATTGCTTTGTTCTCATTTCTAGAATTTAGAGCACGAAATTTGACACAATCATAGTTGGCGGTGGTGTTTAGGCACGATTATCATTTTTGGTTCAAGGTCTTACGATAAGTTGTTGATTAAGCTTAAGCGATAGGGGTGTTCACTGTTTTGCTTTGAATAAGCATTTGATTTAGATCACTGACCTGAGCTTTTATCTTGTTAGGAGTAGTTAGAATCTGTTGCTTCTAGCTTATTTTGATAGACATTAGCTCTAGTCCTTGTTTGGTTAGCTTTATAGCTTGTTTGCTTATTTATCAGCTTATTTTGATATTCGATTACATGACTCATTAATCTCATACATAAGCTGTTTGTTTTCAATTTTCATATATTCATAATCTCATTTAGACTTTTCACGAAATTTTGATTTTTCTAAGTTGTTTAGCTATTTTTCTTAATTTAAAGTAGTTTTTAATCATTTTAATTAGCCTTTAATATAAAAAAATTGAAAAGGTTCAAAAAATAATTTTCAATTTTCTTAAGTTTAGATAAATATAAAAAGTGAAAAAAGTAATTTTCCAGATTTTTCATAGTTTATTTGGTAATTTTTAGTAATTTAATTAGTTTTAAATAGTTTAAAATTCATAGAAAATAGAAAAATAATCTGAAAAATACAAAAATAGTTTTGAAAATTCTAGTTTGATATTTTAGACTTTTTCATCTCATAATTTTATTTTTCTAGTTTTGTTTCCTCATTTCTTGTATTTTAGTTAATTATTAAATAGTTAAAAATAGTTTTTAATTAATAATAATTAGATAATTAGTGATAAAAATAGTTTTCTTTTTCTAAAAAGTTTCTTTTATCATTAGGTTTGTAAAAACATCATTTTCATATTTTTAGGGTTAATATTGCTTTAGTTTCACTTTTTAATTTGTACGTCGCGTAGATTTTAATTTTAGTTTTATAAAAACATAAAAACAAAAACATCATTGTAAAAATAGTGATAGCGTTTATTTAATAGATTTTATCTTTTAATTTTCTTTAATTTGCATTTAAGCCGTTTTAATTTGTTGGCTTTTCCGTAGTTATAATCATATCCAATCCTTTTTAAGTTCAAACTCCTCGATCATTTGTCGTTTGATAAATCATCGCATAGCTCATTGGGACATAACGACCGGGAGACTCTATACTCCTCGGATCTTCATTGATCTCGTCTTGGAAGCTGTTTTAAGGTTTCTTACGCTTGCGTGAGAGAACTTGAACGGTTTCTTGTCGCATCAAATTTTAGCGCCATTGCTTGAGTTGTCTTTATTTGTCTTCGTCTAGCATTAGTTGTTTGAATCCTCACTCATTTGTCTATATCATCCATCTCTGTATATATATATATCCTATTTTCTTCTAAAAATCCAAAACCCAATAAAACATCCAAAAGCGTATAAAACACAAAAATATTTTTCTTTTGTTTCTATATATGTATCAAATAATAAAAATACAAAAGATTCGTCGTTTTCTTAATAATAAACAACTTAAAAGATTACCACCGAAAACCAAGGCGTTGCACTACCTAGCGGGGGTGCGACCATAATAAGTTCCCGAACTAAAGATTTAAAACTTGCCTTTGTGTCCATTGTGATTGGTGTACCTTTTCAAAGAAGCCATTCATCTTGGATTATTGGTTAAGTTCCTTTGTTGTTTTGCCTCGATCTTGTGTTAATTAATTTTGTTGTGATATCGACGTTTGAAACCGAGAAAACCCATAAAGATTCTTCTCACCCGATTTTTACAAAACGTCTTCATAATTCTCATTCTCATCGAAAAATTTTCATAATTCCATTTCTCTCATTAACTACGAGTTCCACTTAGAGTTAATTCTAGTATATCTTTTCGCTCTTCTAGATCTGTAAGCCCATTTCGTGAGCTTGTCAAGATTCCAGAAGGCGTGCTCGTGAACTTTCTGCTCCTTCGATCGGATCGAGATCCGGATGTTCACACTCATCCGTTATCATGGCGGATGAGATTCTATGTCTTGACTTCTCCGGCACCCATCGGCGGGTATGGAGATGCTATCGTTATGCCGACCATCGTGGTGAAAATTTTGAACTCAAGACCGGGTTCTTGAATCTTGTAACTTCAAATCGGTTCTCTACGGTTTTGAGGGATGATCCTCATGCTCATATAAGATGGTTTAACAAGATTGCATCCACCATCAAGTATAAGAATGTCCCCCGATCTTGTTAAGCTTCTTACATTCCCATTTTCTCTTGAGGGCAAGCCGGTTTGGCTTGAAAAACAACCCCCTCGATCTATTGAGACATGGGAAGATCGGTGAAGAAATTTGTGAATGAATTCTATCCACCTTCCAAGACCACGAGTCTTAAAATGAAATCATCAAATTCACTCGAAGTTTGATGAATCCTTGATGAATCGTGGGATCGTTTCAAGGAATTGCCATGAGTGTCCTCACCACGGTTTCTCGAGTTGATGCAACTCGATACTTTCTACAATGGGTGAGTCAATCGATCAAGATTCTCTCAATTCCTCCGCGGGAGAAATTTCCTTAACAAAGCTCAAAGAAGCTTTGGCGATAATCGAAAACAAGTCCAAGGTCCGCCTTTGCACAAGCAAGCCGGTTGTTTCCCAAGTCGGTGTGGGTCCTTCTTCTTCTTCATCGCCCGTGAGTCGGTCTAGCACCGATGCTAAGATTGACAAACTCACGGAAGCTATTCAAGCTTTGGTTCTTTCCAACGAGAAGAAAGTCTCTTTTCATGAACTTCACCTCCTGTGAAGTTAAGAAAGTGGAAGTCTGTGTTACTGTGGTGGCCCCATGCTTATTATAAGCTGTATGGCCACCCACGGTAACCCTTTGAAACCAATGCTGTGGGCGGGATGTCTAATCAAGGAGGCAATCAATATCGTGCTCCTATAGACCGAACCACCGTCCTAACCACTACTGGACCTCCGGTTTCAATCGAAATCAAAACCGTAACGAATCGAGAATAGACCGAACCAAGGTTTTCAAAACCAAGGTCATTTCAATCAAAACAACGGTTTTCAAAATCGAATCAAAATTTCCAACAACAAGGAAATTTCAATAGAAACCAGTCGGGAAATTTCAACCAAGGGTATTATCATGGCAATAATCCAGAATTTTCAAAATCAAGGCCCTAATCCTAACAATAGAGGCGAATTTCCCGTGCAAAATCAAGCCATTGTTCAACCGGCCCATCATCGATGAGTTGTTGAAACAATTCATGAAATCGAGGAAGAAATGAATCGGTTGTTGGTCACCAGTTTACGAGATCAAGAAGTCTTTAAATGATCGACCCTCGGGCTCGGTACTTTACCTAGCAACACGATCGCTAATCAGAGGGCGATGCTAAAGCGATCACAACCCGTAGTGGTGCTTCATATCTTTGGACCCATTGTTCCTACTACCTCTTCTTCTTCTCTCCAGAAGGTAGTGGAAAGCGAGCACGAGGCGACAAAGGACAAGGAACTCCCTACTAACAACGGAAGTAACAACAATGTCCATCCTCGGGTTGTTTGAAAACCAAACACAGTTGTTTTGAGCCTCGGTTGTTGACCTAAATCAAAACTTCTCTTCCTTATCCTCACGTTTACATGAGCAAAAGCTCCGAGAAAGCTAGTCATCGGATGGAAAAATTCTTTCGGTTTTCCAAGAACTTCACTTTGACATAAGCTTCGCGGATGCCATCATGTTAATGCCCAGTTTGCATCTACTACGAAACATATCTTTGAGCAACAAAGAAAAGCTATTTGAAATGGCTAAGACTCCTTTGAATGAGAATTGCTCACTGTCTTGTTAAAAAGCTTCCAGAAGCTAGGAGATCCGGAAAATTTCTTCTTCCTTGTGTTTTTCCGGGATGATTGAATGCTTTGCCCTTGCGATCTTGGTGCAAGCATCAATCGATGCACGTATTCGATGTGGAAGAAACGTCTCTTAGGAACTTATTCCTACTGCATGACTCTTGAGCTTGCGAGATAGATCTATCTCGCGTCCTCTTGGCATCGCCGAGGATGTATTTGTCAAAGTAGGAAAGTTCCACTTCGGTGACTTTGTGGTCGTTGATTTCGATCTTGATCCTCGAGTTCCCCTCATTGTTGGTGAGATTCACGAGGACGGGCGTGCTCTCATCGATGTATTTGAGCAAGAAATCACTTTGCGTGTGGGTAATGAAGTTGTTGCTTTTAACCTCGATCGGACTTGAGGTACTCCTCAAATGTAATCTTGAATCAATTAATCGAGTCGATTTAATTGACATTGCTTCGTGAGTACTCTCAAGAGTTTCTTGGTTATCTTCATAATTACGTGAGTGGAAATTCATTCCACCACATCTTCTCATCCTATCATTGCCGACTCTTCCCCTCTCTCACCCGTTTGAGGAGGTGACTTCCTACGGAAGAGATCGATGAATTCTCGGCTTCGATGAATCAATTCCGCTTTGGAATTGATGGTGTCTATGATTCGGAGGATATTCTCTATCTTGAGCAATTGCTTAATGAAGACCCTTTGCCTTCACTCCTCGAAAGAAATCTCAATTGAGGAAATCAAATCGGTGCAATCTTCTCTTGATGAATTTCCGAGGTTGAACAGGACCTACCTCCTCATCTTAAGTATGCATTCTTGGAGGTGATGATAAATTACCCGTCATAATTGCTAAAGACTTGATGAGGAGGAAAACTCTCTCATAAAGGTCTTGAAGTCACACAAGCAAGCAATTGCTTGGAAACTCTCGATATTAAGGGTATTAACCACGAATTTTGTACTCACAAAATCTTAATGGAGGATGACTTCAAGCCGGCGATCAAAAGTCGAGAGAAGGTGAATCCTAAAATTCACGAGGTTATCAAACAAGAGGTTCTCAAACTTCTTGATGCGGTCCGATTTACCCGATCTCGATAGTCCTTGGGTTAGCCCATTCATTGCGTTCCAAAAAGGGTGGCATTCTTGTTGTCACAAATGAAGAAAGCGAGTTGATTCCAACTCGATTGGTTCTGGGATGGCGTGTGTGTATTGACTATCGAAAGTTAAGCGAAGCCACCGTAAAGACCATTTTCCTCTACCCTTCATGGATCGGATGCTTGAGATTAGCGGGGAGCGAATACTATTGTTTCCTTGATGGTTTCTCGGGTTACTTTCAGATCCCCATTGATCCGCCGGATCAAGAGAAACCACATTCACCCGCCCATACGGGACGTTCGCCTCTGAGCGTATGCCTTTTGGCTTATGCAATGCTCACAGCACGTTCAACGTTGCATGATGGCCATTTTCCACGACATGATCGGAAACTATGGAGGTGTTTATGGATGACTTCTCGGTCATTGGGGACTCGTTTGACATGTCTCTCCAGCTTAGACAAAATGTTAAAGCGGTGTGAAGACACCAATCTATGTCTAAGCGGGAGAAGAGCCACTTTATGGTCAAAGAAGGCATAGTCCTTGGCCATAAGATTTGAAGAATGGGATTGAGGTAGATAGAGCCAAAGTTGATGTTATCGCTAAACTACCTCACTTTACTACCGTCAAAGGTATTAGGAGTTTTCTAGGTCATGCGGGTTTTATCGTAGATTTATTCAAGATTTCTCTAAAATCGCCCGACGATGACCCATCTTCTCGAAAAGATGCTCCTTTTATCTTTTCTCTGAGTGCATCGAGCTTTTGAAACACTTAAGAAAAAGCTTACGGGCACCCATTCTAGTTGCCCCGTGGGATTTACCCTTGAGCTCATGTGCGATGCAAGTGATTTTGCTATCGGTAGCGGTCTTGGGACAGCATAAAACCAAACATTTTCGGCCAATCCACTACGAGCAAAACTATGGTGAAGCTCGGACCCATTACACCACTACGGAAAAAGAATTATTAGGCATGGTGTATGCGTTTGAGAAGTTTCGCCATACCTTATCTTAACCAAATGCGTGGTGTATACGGATCACTCGGCCTCAAATATCTCTTTGCAAAACAAGATGCAAAGCCGAGATTGCTCAGTTGGGTTCTCCTCCTACAAGAATTTGATATCATCATCCGTGATAAAAAGGAGAGAGACACAGTCTGCGATCATCTGTCGATTAGAGAACCCCACCAAAATGTGTTCGAGAAGAAGGAAATTAATGAAACATTTCCTCTCGAAACACTCAATGTGATTTCTTTTCGCGAGATTCTTCTACCCCATGGTTTGCCGACTTTGCAAATTACCATGCGGGTAACTTTGTTAATGAAAGGGATGTCGTCCCAACGAAAAATAAATTCTTCAAGGATGTGAAACATTATTTCGGGGCGACCCTACTTGTTTAAAATTTATGCGGATCAAGTCATCCGGCGATGTGTGCATGGTCGGGAAGCCGTTGACATTCTCGAGGCTTGCCATTACGGACCTCTTGGGGACATCATAGCCCCAACTACACCGCCAAGAAGGTGTTTGATTCCGGATTCTATTGGCCCACAATCTACAAGGATGCCCATGAATTGTCAAAACACAGACGCTTGTCAGCGTCACGGAATATCTCACAAAGAATGAAATGCCGCAAAACGCCATTCAAGTGTGTGAGATTTTTGACATATGGGGCCATTTCCTTCGTCTCATGGTAATAAGTACATACTGTGGCGTTGACTACTTGTCAAAATGGGTTGAAGCTAAGGCTTTACCCACCAACGATGCCAGTTGTTGTGAAATTCTTGAAATCCTTATTTGCGGTTTGGAACTCCACGAGCCATCATCGATGATCGTGGTGCGCATTTCTGCAATGACCAATTTGCAAGAGTCATGCAAAAGTATGGTGTAACTCACCGTACCTCTCTGCGTATCACCCACAAACAAGTGGGCAAGTGGAAGTTTCTAACCGGGGATCAAAGAATTCTTGAGAGGGCGGTTGGTGAAAACCGTGCCTCTTGGTCGGATAGGTTAGATGGCGCACTTTGGGCTTTCCGTGCGACTTACAAAACACCCATCGGTGCACTCCATACAAGCCGGTGTACGGGAAGGCGTGTCATCTTCCGGTTGAGCTCGAGCACAAGGCATCTTGGGCCTTGAAGCACGCTAACTTTGATATTCGAGACGGCGGTGATCATAGGAAAGTTCAAATGAATGAATTAAATGAACTCCGTGATCAAGCTTACGAGAACTCTTTGATCTATAAACAAAAGACAAAGAAGATTCATGACTCAAAAATCAAGAACCGCGTTTTCAACGTTGGTGATCGAGTCCTTCTTTTCAACTCAAGATTGAAGATTTTCTCGGGAAAGCTCAAGTCCCATTGATGCGGTCCATTTACCATCGCTAAGGTTTATCCTTATGGTACCATTGAGTTATCTCAACCCGATGGTCCTAATTTCAAAGTGAATGGTCATCGAGTGAAGCATTATTTTGGAGGACATTCCATCCATGGTTGTCCCAGTTACAAACTTTCCCCATGAACCAATGAATGCGGGGATCGAGTCAAGCTAGCGACTCGGGAATCAAAAACAGTAGCATGCTATATGGGTTTCACCCATATTTACGTCTTCTTACCTCTTTCTACCACCCTAGTGTGGGGGTTGCCACGTGTTTCAAAAAAAAAAAAAAAAAAAAAAAAATCTTCTTTAAATAATGGCCGTAGTATTCCCTTTACGTTCTTTGTTTGGCATAACCGCGGTACTTTGAATATTGAGGCAATATTCATTTCTAAGTGTGGGAATTCTCACGAATTTTATCACATAATTATACAAATTCCCGTTTTGGCCAAAATTTTTTTGGAGTAAGTGTTCTACACTTACTCATTTGGTTATCGATCCGCCATATGCGTAAGACAAAAGGATTAGCTAATCCAGAGCAAGCGGCTCTTGGTAAAGATTTCTCAAATCCGTTTATATGGCTTGCAATTTGCCCAAAATTGTATGGTATTCATTTCACCATATCCTAAAAAGTGAAGAGTTGGCTAGCCCATAAGATTATGGCTTGTGGTAAAGGCGATGGAAAAACCATAATTGGTAATCACTCACCAAAGATAATGTTGATAATTTATCTAAGAGTTGGCTAGTCGAGGAAGTGCGACACGGTAAAGACAAAATCAAATCCGTTGGAAGGCGGTGGTTTGCTCAAAATCACATGGTTATCGATGTGCCATGGTTCTTACTTGAGCTGAAACATTTGGCTACTCGAAGTAATGGCTTTTGGTAAAGTTTAAAATCCATTATGTTTTCTCAAATCATTGCTAGGGACTAGCAATATCTCGATGTGGGGATTGATGAGTGTGTAAATACTCATCATTTGTGTACAAAATAAGCGCAAAATCATCGAAAACACTCGAAACACATCAAAATGATCAAAATATCACAAATCGGTGTTTTATGTGTTTTAAATGCAAAAATATCAAAATCGGATGAAAACATATCAAATTTGCAAAAGCTGCGATTTAGTCCCCCAAGTTTCATAAATTGTCAAAAATAGTCCACAGTCAAAATTTCAAAGAAAAATCATCAAAGGTCCTTTTAAAATCATAACTTGTCAAATTTGGTCCTTTGGTGAAAAATGTGAAAGTTTGAGAAATTTACAAAATGGTCCTTCAACTTTGAAAATTGGCGAAATTAGTCCACGGAAAATGTGAAAATGGCAACTTTGGTCCTTGTTCTATTGACACTTGGCAATTTCAGCCTGAAGCATCTTTGCATAATTGGCGGTGGCCTCCCAGTTCAAAAGTTACAATTGAGTCCCTATGATATTTAGAACCTTTCCTACCATTTGGACTAGTCACAATGCAATTGGACCCCCGCCATATGCTTTTGAACCACGCCATTGGACCCCTTTTATTTAATAACCGGTCAAACCACCCTTTGACTCACCTTTCCCTCCTCTTCACGTGATAACCTTCTTCATCATCACCAACCCTACAGACTCCTCACGCTCACACTCCATCTTTCCATCATCACCCCTATTTCTCCCCTCAAACACAAAGAGCCAAGGTGCATTTAATGCATTATCCCAACCTCACTCAATCTCACAAGTTGCTAAACCAATTTTGGCGCCAAAATACTTTAAGCGGCGGGATTGCTTCTACACATCCTGGGCCTCAATTGTTAGTGGGAACTTTCGGAAGGGAGAGAGAGGAGATTTGAGCTTATAAAAGACAAAGGGAAGCAAAGAGAAGAGTGAGCCTTTATATTTTAGAAATGAATGTCGTTTTATAAATTCCTTAGTCTAAATTAGATTTACAATTGTATTTTCAAGCTCATTGTACTTAAGTAAACTCTTTTCGGTGTTTTGTAACTTGATTCAAGGATTAATTTCAGTTTATGTTCAATTTCCATAATGTGTTAGCTGTTGAAGTTTTAAAGTTTCAAACTCATGTGTCAAAGCTTTTAGCGATTCAAGTTAATCTCATATAAGCTTATATTAGCTCATTAAAGCTTTGTATAAGCTTATACTTCATTTTCATTCACTTTTGAACTTTGGTCAATAAAAGTCAACACGGATCAAAAATGATGCGAGAAAGGAATTGGGTTGATTCGAGGCATGAATATGGGTTGAAATGGAAGCTATGGGTTGATTGGTATTAGGGTAGTGGTCCTTGGTTCTCATTTTGCTAGCCATTGTGGCTTGGACTCTTTGTAAGTCAAAATTAAAGTTTCAAGCATAATTAGTTCTTGTTGTTTAAAATTGTTAAAACTTGTTCAAATAGCGATGAATTTAGTCATCTTAAGTTAGTTTGATCATAAACATAAGTTGGTTTTGTGTTTGGATCTGTTTTAGTTACATATTAAGTTATAAAAGGGTGTTTGGATCAATCAATTTTACGTGATAGAGTTTGGATAAGCAGTTGTTAGTAGTTGATACTTGTTCATATAGGTGTTTGATAGTGAATTGAGGTCTTAGTAAGAGCAGTTGCATCAAAAAGTCAGAATCTCTTTAAAACTGCTCTAGTTTCAGAACCTGTTGAAATCAGTAGGTTTCATAAACTGCTATTTGTTTCAAAATTGTTAGATCTAGCTTTTGGATATCAATCTTAGTGCTTATACATCATAATCAGTTCATTATTGTAGATCAAATCTCAGTTTGGTCAAAATTTGTGAGTATTCATCATAAGTCAAAATCTGTCAAACAGTTTTTCAACAAACTTTGATTGTATCTCATTGATTCATTTCTGAGATTCAGAGTTTGAAACTTTGGATATTGCAAGTTCAACTGGTCTTAAATTGTTAACTGCTTTTTGCTTAATCTGTTTTGGTCAATTTGAGCTTCAATAAGCTCCTCAATCGAGCCTATTCGCCTGCTCACACTCGATTAATCGAGTGTGAATCGAGCAATATTGCGACCATTGCTTTGTTCTCATTTCTAGAATTTAGAGCACGAAATTTGACACAATCATAGTTGGCGGTGGTGTTTAGGCACGATTATCTTTTTGGTTCAAGGTCTTCGATAAGTCATGATTAAGCTTAAGCAGTAGGGTGTTCACTGTTTTGCTTTGAATAAGCATTTGATTTAGATCAACGACCGAGCTTTTATCTTGTTAGGAGTAGTTAGAATCTGTTGCTTCTAGCTTATTTTGATAGACATTAGCTCTAGTCATTTGTTTGGTTAGCTTTATAGCTTGTTTGCTTATTTATGCAGCATTATTTTGATATTCGATTACATCCTCATTAATCTCATACATAAGCTGTTTGTTTTTCAATTTTCATATATTCATAATCTCATTTTAGACTTTTCCTGAAATTTTCAGATTTTTCTAAGTTGTTTAGCTATTTTTCTTAATTTAAAGTAGTTCTTAATCATTTTTAATTAGCCTTTAATATAAAAAAATTCAGAAAAGGTTCAAAAAAATAATTTTCCAATTTTCTTAAGTTTAGATAAATATAAAAAGTGAAAAAAGTAATTTTCCAGATTTTTCATAGTTTATTTGGTAATTTTTAGTAATTTAATTAGTTTTAAATAGTTTAAAATTCATAGATAATAGAAAAATAATCTGAAAAATACAAAAATAGTTTTGAAAATTCTAGTTTGATATTTTAGACTTTTTCATCTCATAATTTTATTTTTCTAGTTTTGTTTCCTCATTTCTTGTATTTTAGTTAATTATTAAATAGTTAAAATAGTTTTTAATTAATAATAATTAGATAATTAGTGATAAAAATAGTTTTCTTTTTCTAAAAGTTTCTTTTATCATTAGGTTTGTAAAACATCATTTCATATTTTTAGGGTTAATATTGCTTTAGTTTCACTTTTTAATTTATGCGTCGCGTAGATTTTAATTTTAGTTTTATAAAAACATAAAAACAAAACATCATTGTAAAAATAGTGATAGCGTTTATTTAATAGATTTTATCTTTTAATTTTCTTTAATTTGCATTTAAGCCGTTTTAATTTGTTGGCTTTTCCGTAGTTATAATCATATCCAAATCCTTTTTCCGTTCAAACTCCTCGATCATCATGCGTTTGATAAATCATCGCATAGCTCATTTGGGACATAACGACCGGGGAGACTCTATACTCCTCGGATCTTCATTGATCTCGTGGAAAATTGTTTAAGGTTTCTTACGCTTGCGTGAGAGAACTTGACGGTTTCTTGGCATCGAGAGATCTCTCGGGCTAACACGGATGCAAAGGTCACAGTCTTCAAGCGGATACCTCGGATATTAAGGCCATGATCACCGAAATTTATCAGCCTTCAAGGGTCAAGCTCAGTCCCTTGAAGACTAACTCTAACTCTTGCCCTCATGAAGTTCCGGCGCGGTTGAGGGGAGAATCTTCTTGAAGAAACTCCTCTTCACACCGAGGAGGAGCAAACACCACCAGATCTCGTGAGTGGCTCCCATCATCTCGCACTGGTCTCAAGAATACCCATCTCCTCACTACCACCACAAACATCAACAACAACAACACCGATGGTCACAACATCAATCATGACAACAACACCACCCTTAGTTGCATCATCTTCCTCGGGCCGGGACAAAGGCAAAGGCAAAATGACAACTCATCGAGCCCGAGAAGATTCCTATAAAATCGGCGACATCAATACATGCTCACACCACAACGGTGAGTAAACATCTTGCTAAAGAAGAAAGAAGATTGAAACTATCGAGGAAGAGAAAAGGAACAGAAGCCTTGAAAAGGTTGTCGTCAAGAAGGCTGCGAACATGGGATTAGATCCAAGCAAGCTTCAAAAGGTCGAGCAGGCAAAAGTTCAAGGATGCTCAGTCGCTTTCGGATGGTCGCAATGAGACAGTTGAAGCAAAGAAAAAGAAAAGTCAAGTGTCGGGCAAAACGAATTGATCATTACAACCGAACAATGACAAGCCGAAAGAAGCTCGAGAAAATCATCGATGTCAAAATCATCCCCAACTCAAACCACTAGCAATGAATGTCTACGGGGGTGATAAGAGACATTTGAGATTCATGATCCCTTAACTTTTGTTGATTTTGGGATCATCGAACTCGATGAGCTTGGTCCAATCATTGAAAAGAAGCAAAATAAGGTGATCAAGGACCGATGAAGATACTCAACAAAAAGATATGAAAGGATGAGAGATGCACCATTGGCTGAAATTCACCCTTGACTGCACCTCAAGGATCTCAACCACAAGCATCCACCGGTAAAAGGAAAAGAGTTGAGTTCGACTTGAGATCAAAGTGCACGGCTTAGAATGCAACAGAGTTGCTGAGGGTGTGAAATTTGTGAACTGTCTAGTGATTGAAAAGCACGAAGAGGGCTATTTTTCATTGATGTCTACGAGAACCCAAATTCCAAAGGTGGAGTGATATCGATCGAGCGGAGTGGCTACTATGATCACTATATTCCGGTGGCCTCTCGGATCCAATCCTCATAAACATCGGGTTTTGTCAAGACACGAATGCTAAGATAAGAGACCATCCCGACAGAAACACTCATCACCAATAAAGTGAAGCTTGAAGCACTGGAATCCATCCGGGCCGACATCATGTTATCTTTTCTTTGTACTAGTGATAGGAACCATGTAAGATGATTAATAAAGATGTATGTTTTTGTTAAAATACTCGGTGTTCCATATTGTATTCATTAGTACATTCGATTAAGAAGAAGCCATTTGCTCACTTACAGCGATCAAACACTTAGGCTATTTGTATATCCAAATAGGGAGATGTGGAATACCCAAACCCCTTAATCTAGGATTTGAATAGAAAATAACCTAAGTGTTTAATCCGTTAAACACTATCAGTCCTTGAGTGCATAGTCTCGGTGAGCCATCTTCGGTTACTCGATGAGGCGAAGAAGAAGCCTCCCCACTCAAAGAAGGCGGAACTTAATGGGTGAAGACTAAGTCAAGAAGAAGATGGTGGATTCGGTGGTGATGACAATAACTCACTTAATCCCTAAGACTCTCTCCAACTGTTAGCATTGAAGACAAACCAAGGAAGAGATCAAGGCTTTAAGGCGAAGAATGAGCGAGACTAGGTGGGAAAAGTTTACCCGATAAAACTAAGTCCCCAAGTGCTTTACCGGATAAAACTAAGTCCCTATCTACTAAAGCCATATCTTCCCATTTATAGTAAGCGGCGATACTAAAGGATTCTCTGTTAAGGTAAAAGCTTCACTGCCGAGTCGACTACTAATAGCAAAGTAAATGATGTCGAATATATCTATATTCGTGATTCTGTGATCAATGTGTTTGTCTTCTAGGTTAAAGTTAAAATCGCACTTGTATAAATAGCATAAGAGAATGAGTGAAAAGTTTAAGCTTGTGAATTGTAAAAACACACACAAGCCGACTTTTCACTCTTCCAAATACAACTTTATCCTTGAGATAGCTCGATGGGTTCTAAGAGTTGTGCTCGGACTTAGCCCGAGCTTAGAGAGAGTCACCCAAACTTTGTCATTTCAATCCCAGTACTATTCCGCAAGTACTTGGGTAACGATTCTTTGATTTATTTCTAATAAGAATATGATGTTGAAAATTACTTTGTATGTTTTACTTACGTTAATTTCGGTCATTATTCACAATTAAATTGTTTTAAGTACCTAAGTGTTTTTTTAAACTATAGTGAATAGGGAACCACACTAAGAAGTTGATGGTACATATGATTTTGAAAACCGGACGCACCAACGGTTCAAATGGAATCTGGAGTCGTCATCAGTTCGGATGGCCAATAAAAGACTTTCAGAAACGAAACGGAGAGGACTAGTCGGAACCGGTAAAAACAGATGAATTGAGCTGGACTGAGATCATTTTTTTTCTCCGGTTAATCAGTTCGTCATTGTTATTTTATCGACGCCTGACTTTTAATCACAGAGTACCCACCGCTGCAACGTGCGAATACCCTGTTGATATCTATAACATTTATAAACTAGTACAATACCCGTGCGTTGCCCGGGTATAATGATTCAATAAAATAAAAATATAAATATATATCTATATATAAACTCATTTTCTGTATATTTTATAAAAAAAACATACACACATCTAAAAGTGCATAATCATTCTTATTTAATGGAAATATTAAATCTAAAGCATACGAAAGTAGTAAAAAAAAGTTAGACACAACGACAAAGACGAAAACAATTCATGGAAAAAATAACTATTTGAGATTCTTTCAAGACCATGCATGATTAGTCAAATCTTCATATTTGAGATTCTTTCATATCATCTTTCTTAACATAAGCTTCCTTGAATCTTCTTCATCCATAACGACTTCTTTCACATCAACTTGTCTCATATCACCTTCTTTCATATCGACCTCCATCATAATAACTTTGTTTGTATCAAATTCTTTCATATCTACTTCTTTCAAAGCTTCACTACGTACATAAACCGCAGTGTCACTTGAATTGTCCTCATTTGTCATTATAGCATGAGCATGAGAGCCTTCAAATGTATCTATTATAGTTGTCGTCGTTTCACATTCAATAACATTTCCAGATCTAGCTTCAAAAGATTCCACATTAGCATCACGAACCTCATGCACTGTTGAAAGGGGAACCTCTACTGCAGTTTTAGGAATTGTATGAGTAGTTGATCCAGAGATGGAACCCCACTAAATCTCATCCATAATCCTTTCATATTCATCGGTTATTTTTAAGTTAACCAAGTCAACTTTTGAAGGTACTATCATTCCATATTTTCCCTTCACTACATCAACAGTATCACCATAATACTTAGTAGTAAGTAATTTTTAAGTTAACCAAGTCAACTTTTGAAGGTACTATCATTCCATATTTTCCCTTCACTACATCAACAGTATCACCATAATACTTAGTTGCAGTATACCTACAAACAAATGTAGGTGGCAGATTATACTTATCAATCTTGATACGGAGAACAATAGTTCGACCAATGAGTCTGTCAACAAAGAAATCATCTAACCAATAGGGGACATCAGCACCCTATATAAAAGGATGGCATGTGTCTAGTAATAATAAGAGGTAAATATAGTAAGTTGGATGAAAAGAAATTGTGATCAACGAACCTCTTTGTTACTCTTAGTAAGCAAATCTTCCACCGTATATCCTAGTAGTTGATTTGCAATTGTATTGAAAAGTACACAATTGATTTCCTCATCGTCTTGTGTACAACATATCACTAACTTGTACCTATAATAAGAAGAACATGAATAATAAGTACATAAAACGCTTGTTCATCGTGATATGAATAACTTACGTTTGACGAGGATTTGTAACAATGTTTTACATTCTTTACAAGAATAATGAACATTCGCCAATCGACTTTGTGACAACACGTGGGACATTGTATGAATTTCCAATCGTTCTGCAAGTCAATTCCAACCACCATTGAACTGATAATGAACTATGTTCCCTGTTAACATGCAATGGAGAATAGTAAAACGTTAATATAAAAGAATACATTTTGTAGGAAAGATCCGGTTTATATTTAATGTCAATTACCACATTGACGCCATTAGCGAGATGCTGGTAGAAATCCGGAATAGTCGTTATTTTAATCTCCTTAGTTTTAAGAACATTGGACGTAGGAACATTGGATGAAAATTCAACCGGTTGAATTGGCGTATTAAATCACAACATAAAGGTAAACATAAGTACTTGTTATAATTGAACAAAATTCGTATCATAAATATGTCAATAAACATTAAGATATCACCTTTGGTTATATGCATGACAATTAGGTATCGGAAGGTTCAAGTAGAAATGTGCTGCAACTGTCGTAGTCAATTGAAAACCACCTAGGAGAAAAAAGGCATCATTTTTCAGATAAAGAATACATGATACAGTTAGTGTGCGTGTGAATATCTAATAATGTGATCATGCAAGAGAGTTTTCTGCATTTTAATAGTTAAGTGATCATGTGAATATCTTGTATAGTGTTCCACTGTTGGTACAAAATAAAGGGTGGTTGGGTGTTTGGAATTATAGTAGTCTTAAAGTTGTACAACATAAAGGGTGTTTGGGATTATATAAACACAACACGCGATCAAAGTACGAGTTATTCTTTCAATGTTTGTAATATTTTGGATCTAGCCATAAAGTTCAATACATTCAAAATAAAGGGTGTTTTAAGATCCAATAATTTCAGATTATACATTACGATTTTATTTTGTATGAAGTTAATCAGTAAAACTCTTATTTTAGATCACAAACTTACATTTATCTTAAAGTTGATCCTATAATTTAAAGATCCACTGTTGGTACAAAATAAGGTTGTATTGATGTAACTCACACTCTTATTAAACTTTGAGTAAATTACAAATATAGTTATCTTCTCAAAGTTAGCCATAGTGAAAAAACTGACCCGGTTTTAAAAATTACCCATTTTGATTACTAACCCATTTTAACAACTGACCCATTTTGAAATCTGACCCAAACTTACCCATATTGTAAAGTGACCCATTTTGGTTCAAATAACATACATAGACATGCTGAATGGGATTACTTTTCATCATAACTCATCTAAAGTATTGAGTCGTGGCGACCTAAACATACCCACGCCGAATGGGATATCTTTTGATCATATTTACAAGTGTAGATATATTCATAAATGAGTACCTCCATAACGGCGAACCACCAGATGTCGATATAACGATGATATTTGTATCCTTTGAGACCGAATCATGTCATCTGTACTTAAAAGCCAACCTCCCCAAAATGAAATCCTTAGTTTCATATCTCGTATTTTGTGACAATTTAAGAATGTAGTTAAATTCAAAAAACCATGCATACTTACATACTAATATGCATTGGAATGATAAAGATACCTCGTATTACATACAACAATTTTACGAATTGAGAATTAACACTTTTGCTCCCTCCCTCATTTTCTCCAACAGGACCCCATTCGCGAAGAATTCCGATGACATCTATAATGGAACTAAAATAAGTTACATTGTGTCTAATTAATACATACATGTAAGTAAAAACTATACATAATAATAGAATGACCACGTGTGAGATATGTATCATTTCCGGCACGAGAACCAAGCATGTTGAATGGGATAAATTCAAACGCATATCTATCAAATATATCTAGTGGGAGAGATGAACGTTGTACAGATGTCATACTACAAAACTCGACAAATATCTTTCGATCTAAAGGCTTATACAACATAGTATACTCGCGCCATGAACATGTGTATAATATGAACTCGGCCTCCACGATCAAGTTTTATACTTGTTAATAAGCTTCATGGGACCACGATATGAATTGAATTACTCTGTAATAGAGATATTGATCAGAATTGTAATTTTGATACAAAACTAATCAGAAAAATGTAACTTTGCTTACTTGTTCATCCACTATGATGATGTCCAAGGAGATAACTTGATTGTTTTTGGGTTGTAAGTAGTCCATATTCGTGAAACCATAACATTAACGGTCCAATTATCAGTGACATTAGCACGTAACTCACTGATATAACGATATCGGTTGCTCATGGCTGCTGAATGTTAGCTACAAAATAGGAAAAAAAACATAGTGTCAAATAGGTTCAAAATTTCAAAACAAAGTTTAGACACACTTCTAACATACCTATAGGCAAATTATAGTACACCTCTTTATAAACAACATTTTTGTCATGTTATTATCACATATTCCCGTTATCAATATAGAACCAAGACCAAGACGTGAAGTTACTCGCGATGCGACAACATAAAGTTGACCATGTGTAAAACCGGTTTTCAAGGTACGCACAAACATGATTAAAGGTTTGACCCTGGCTTTTGTTAATGGCCATGCCAAAGCAAACTTTAACCAAAAATTGCCTTTGTCTAAATTCAAAAGGCAATGTGATGCAGGTTTTACTGACAAGGTTGTAATATTTATAAGTGTCTCGTTTACCTATGGTCCACCCTGTGCACTAACGGGCAGTGTACCCGGTCATGTGTATTGTAGTAATCGGTAAAACTGAGGTCGTCCCAAGAGCTATGTGAGCGGATTCTAATTAAGTCTAATTGTCACTATTTTTAATTGTCGAAATGATTAATTAACTAATAAAATAGGAAATGAAAGAAATCAAATAAAGGCAGAGGTTGTGATCAATAGAGGTAAAGTGTGCTAACCTAGCTACTCATCCTATCATGTTATGTTCACGTCTAATTACTTCCAATTGATTCAAGTGGGGTTTAGGTCGTCGAGACAACATTTGGTCGATCGTCCTAACCTATCGAAAAAGGTTTCCACGGAGATCAAGCTACTTCCTTGAAAGTCCGGTTGTTTCGTGGTAAAATTTACTAAAAATAACGAAATTCTCAAAATCAATTATATAAGGGTGTGTTTGGTTTTGTGACATGCGACCAAAAAGAAGAGCAGAATTAAAGCGAGATATGAGGGCTTCTTAACCAGTTTATAGGGGCCTTTTGTAGTATCCTAGGAGCTTGTTGAAAGGGCTTAATGGTTGGGCTTAAGGGTTGCGGCTTCTAGCTTAAAAGTTGGGCTTAGGAGAGGTGCTTGGCTTGATTTTATAAAATATATATAATAGCTGTTAAGATTTTGATTAAAACTAGCGTTCGTTTTGCGTTTTCAGGACCCGTGCACCCGAGTTTTTGAAGAAAACGCCGTTCCGGACAATTTTCGTGCTTTAACTTTTTCATGAAACGGACCAGAAATGCCTCGTTTCGCGTGCCTAAACATTCATCACGAAAGTTTTCGGCGACTTTGTGGTGACTTCTTTTGGTCGTATCTTTTGACTCAATAACCCGTTTTAGGTGATTCAAAAGGCCACGTTTTCCATGAAAAATCCTTTTTAACAATATGTACTTGATATTAAATGTGATAACGAAATTGAATGAGTTTAAAAGACTTACAAATCGTTGGTACTCGTTAAGGAAGGAAAACAATCTAAGGACTTCAAAAACAAAACCAAGCCTTCCAAGACTTCTAGGCACGCTTCCTTCCCCCTCATTTGGACTAGAATTTCAGTGAGTGAGAGAGTGTTTATGTGTTTGTGTTTCAAATGGTGATGAGATAAAATGGGAATGTATGGGTTGATTTATATAGGGTGAAGGATTAGGGTTTGTATGGCTACACATAGGAACACTTGTTCAAGAGAACATGGAACATGGTGTTGATAATATGTCCATACATTAGGTTGTTGGTTTGAATGGTTTAAAAGACACCGTTTATCTCCATTTTTAACCAAGGGTAGAAGAGGAGGGATGATGTGTCTAATTTATGTTCATATTTTAAGTAGTTGATTCAAATGGTTTTTACATAGAACACATTTACTTGTTTTGCTCCATTTAAATTGAATGGGTTAGGAAGTACCACATGAAAGCTTGACAAGTTTGATTTGTTGTAGAAAATTAAAAGAGACATGATGATGTGGTTAAATTGTGTTCTTATATATCATAATTATAGTTTAGTTTAATTAGAAACAAGTTAAGGTTTGTTTAGCTTAAGTAAATGACATATTTAATATACATGCATAAGATAGTTGTACCACAAGCATTAGATAGTGGTACATTAGGTTTGAAAACATAAGGAAGTCAATTTTAGAGGCTTATGCATTATAGGGTAGTACCTTGTGTCTTAAAGTAAGTACATTGAGGTTATAATGTAATCTCTATAAGTATTAAACTTTTATGCATTAAAGACTTGTACATGAGCTTGAAAGGCTTGTACCGAGTATTTTATAAAATTATGTACATTTTAATTAGGGTTTGTGATTTTATTTACATAAAATCATGGAATTGTAAATCGAGGCTTGTTACGGGTAATAACGTGAAGTTAGGTTTTCGTGCTTTAAAAACTTGTACATTAGCTATAAAATATTGTACCTTAGCATTTATAATTTAGTTGTGCAAAATTATAGTTATAATAATTTAGGGTTTCGTAAAAACTCTAATAGGTAGAAAACGTTTTGTTTGAACGTTTAATAATCGAACGTTAACGAAATAACGTAAAGTGGTAAATAAAAGTTGAAAACTTTTATAGTTAAACATATAAAGACGTTTATGTTTATTAAAGATGTGAGTTTCATCACATTGGCTAGTTGTTGTGATCAATAAATGGATACCGTTTCTTAAAAAAAAAAAAAAAAAAAAAAAAGTTGGACGTAGAAAATGGATAAGTATTCTTCGTTAGAATATTATATTAGTTTAATACGAGGTGAAATTTACCGTGGTTCTGATCTCACCCCTTAATTGAATCTCGTCCCGAGATTCAGTCCGTGTTAGATGTTGAAGTAGTGAGGATGAAATGTAGTTTCACTTTAGAATTTATTGTTTTTACATGTGAATAACATTATTCCGAATGTCATATAAACTTAAGAAAAATTTATTTTGAATGAAGATTGTAATTAGTTTTTGAAGATTTCGTTGAAAACTTTCTTAAACAATGAAGATTTCGGATGAGAATGTGATGATTGTAGGGAAAGTTGCTGAACTTTAGCTTTTGTAGATTATGAATCAGTTTGTGATCTTCGAGTTCATACTTATGTCGTTTCAGATACAAATAAGCCCACTCATTTATAATACATTACTTAGATAGAGAGGCGTCCCAAACAATGTAAATAAAGGAATATAAACTTATGGTTCGGCGATTTATAATTTCTTTATTTAAATAAAAAGGCGTCCCAATTCATTCAAATAAAGAAATTATAAATCATCCTACTTAAGAATTTGTGAATCAACACTCACACTTAATCGATGAGTTAGGTGTTCTTGGAGTATAGAAGGAGTATTTACACTCATCTTTTAGAGATGAGAGTAAGATACTAAGAAAAATTGACATAGTACTCAAAATAGTGGGTATATTGTGTAATGTCTTAGGAAGGTATCATAAATTTGAAAAATGTAAGAGTAGGTACATGCTCATGGAAATGTGAAGGCATATACATGGTATGTTTATTTCAGTATAGAGTGATCAAGTATATATCAAGATACTAAAGTGTTTGCGTAGTATAAATTACCTAGAAGTCACATAATCGTCGGAGGATGGAAGGCACGGAGAGCGAAAAGGCTATAAAATATTTTGTGAAAAGTAGTTATAGTTTAGGTCTCAATTAGACCCGTTTCTATAATCGAGGCTCGATACCAATCTGTAACACCCCAATTTCGTGATACGCAATGAATTCAAGGCGGGTGTTACTTCATGGCACAACAATTATATCAATAGAAAGCGAACTCTAATTGAGTCGTTTTAAAAGATTTATCATTCGATTTATATAAATATCGAGTTTACAAAATGAGGTCCCAGTGGTTTCTGAGTTTATTAAATACGTTTTGAATGATAATATAGCCTTCTTGAATATCTCGTGCCCTTCCGTGCCATCCTCGTAAATTATGAACCTGAGATAAACATGCTAAAAGTATCAACACAAAGGTTGGTGAGTTCATAGAGTTTATGATTAAAACAGTTGAGTTCAATAGTTTCGAGTTTGAGCGATTATTGTAATAAATACCAATATTGATGAAATAAGTAGTGGGTTACGTTGTTATACACCCATAGTTCGTTTGTTTAGTAATCAGTTGAACACAAGTTTCAAGGTTAGGCCAGGTTGTTGCACCCATAAATTCAGTAGTTGCAGCATTTGTATCATTGCAACACATTATATATTGCCTTAAGTCTCATGAACGCAAACCTTAACACGAACGCGTCATAAAAATGACGTAAGTTACAAACATCATAATAATGATGTGAGCAACAATGCCCTACGGTAGGGTTTGCCATTCTCCTAGTATTCTCAAATAAAGTGCATTTGGTTACCTATCCGGCTAACACAAATGGGGCGTCAACTGCCAATAGATCTATTCACTATATTCGCGTTCACTCGCAAGTGATTAATGGTTCATGATATGAGGGACTTTTAGTGGCAACAGTGAGTACTTAAGCAATAGCAATCAGGATCGCATATAGATAGTACTTGTGCTCAGGTTTGTAGCAAAGCGTATAAAGTGTGATTATGAACTCATAGTAGTACGTAAAAGCTTTAGAGTACTTGTGGAAGTAAAAATAGGTAATTGAGCATGTATCTCCCCCAAAATAGTTTAAAAACAAGTAAAGGTAGGGGTCATGAACTTACAGTAATATGTAAAAGTTTTTAGAGTACTTATAAAAGTGAAAGCAATTAGTTGATCATGTATCTCCCCCAAAGCATTAATAAACAAGTATAAAACCGAGACTCTGAACTCACAAAGAATATGTAAAAGTATAGAGTACTTGTGAAAGTAAATGAAAATAGTTGAGCATGTATCTCCCCAAAATAATATAAAACGATTGAAAATGAGGCTATGAAATTCACGGTAATTCATAAGAGTTTAAAATAAATGTAAACATATAAAGCAATATTTGAGCATGTATATATAAAGTAATATTTGAGCATGTATCTCCCCCAAAACGTTCAAAATAAGGAAAAGAGGGGCTATGACTCACAATAATATGAAAAAGTTTAGAATACTTGTGAAAGTAAAAATAGGTAATTGAGCATGTATCTCCCCCAAAAGTAGTACAAAATAATTGAAAATAGGGCCATGAACTCACCTCGATGTTACAGTGAGTCCGGATGGAAAACAAATTAAGTCATCGTGAATAAACCTCCCGACTCGTGACACGAGTTAGTATGTCATGTTTTTAGTATTCGAGTTCAAGTTTATGTGATAACGATGCTTTATCGATAGTTAGGTAACATGAAGTCTCTTCAAAAATTAGCAATACTTATCTTTCTTATTTTTATGGCTCGGATGATAGATATTAAATTTTATCGAAACCCAAGTTGTTAAATATTTTATGTTTCCAAAATGTTATAATTTACAATTTTAAATATTTACAGTTTTTACCCTTGCACTTTCAAAAATGACACTTTAAACCCTCAACTATGGGTTTTGACAAAATCAGCCCTTGTATAACTAACTTTGAAGAAATTACATTTTTAGCCCAAGAAAACTTTATCTTTCAAAAATTACAATTTTTATACTTGTAGTTTTATAACAAAATATTCACTTGTTTTATGCCTAAATTGACAAAAGTGCGGGTAAATATAAGCGAGGCCTTAAAAGGTTTTTACTACGTTCTTAATCCCTTCAAGAGTTTGTCCGGTGGTCTTTCTAATGGTTCAAACTAGAAGTCTTAAGCTCTTATGGTTGGGTCGCAATGATTTCTCAAAGTAGGGGGTTTAGGTGCCTTTTGTGAAAAGTATTGGTTTTGGGCGATAACAGGCCCATTTGAGGACATGTTTTACACGAGACAAGCTAATATATTTACGACGCGATTGATCCTTTAAACACTTTGTTGTAAGCTCTTTAAGATGGTATAGGTCTCATATTTTATTTATCTTTGGTTTAGGGAGAAACAAACCCGTGAACATGGTCACTTGGCCACGTCGCGGTTAAAGAAAAATTCATTTTTGACCTATTAAGTTTTACGGTGTAACCTAGGGACATCGTAATAGTTAATTAACTCATTTTAAACCATTCTCTAATAACCTATAGCTCATAAGACTCAGATTTTGAAAAATACACGCAAGAGTTATTTATAAAAATCTTTACGAGTCACCTTCTTTTTGATGGATTATAGAAGAGACCATAAGGGTTACTAAAGACGTTCTTGGGGTTTTAAAATCCTTGCAGCGAGCTCTTTAAAATGGTGTAACTCTCATCTTTTATAATCCTTTAATTAGCGAGATATTAACTATTGAAAAGGGCTACTTAGGCTATTTTTCGACAAATTGAAAATCTCGTTTTCAAACCTTAAAAATTTATAACTTTTGCATGAAACCTTGTGACATGACGTTTAACTTATTTTTAATTTTCTAGAGTAGCTCGGGGTAAAATTTACTAAAAATAACGAAATTCTCAAAATCAATTATATAAGGGTGTGTTTGGTTTTGTGACATGCGACCAAAAAGAAGAGCAGAATTAAAGCGAGATATGAGGGCTTCTTAACCAGTTTATGGGGGCCTTTTGTAGTATGCTAGGAGCTTGTTGAAAGGGCTTAATGGCTGGGCTTAAGGGTTGCGGATTCTAGCTTAAAAGTTGGGCTTAGGAGAGGTGTTTGGCTTGATTTTATAAAATATATATAACAGCTGTTAAGATTTTAATTAAAACTAGCGTTCGTTTTGCGTTTCGGGACCCGCACCCAAGTTTCAAGAAAATGCCGTTCGGACAATTTTCGTGTTTTAACTTTTTCATGAAACGGAGCGAAATGCCTCGTTTAGCGTGCCTAAACATTCATCACATGAAAGTTTTCGACGACTTTTGTGGTGACTTCATTTGGTCGTATCTTTTGACTCAATAACCCGTTTAGGTGATTCAAAGGCCACTTTTCCATGAAAATCCTTTTTAACAATATGTACTTGATATTAAATGTGATAACGAAATTGAATGAGTTTAAAAGACTTACAAATCGTTGGTACTCGTTAAGGAAGGAAAACAATCTAAGGACTTCAAAAACAAAACCAAGCCTTCCAAGACTTCTAGGCACGCCGACCCTTTGGTAAGTTCAAGAGTTGGGGAGAAACGACACCCTACAACTTTAGAAACACAACGCAACTAGGAATAAGACGTGACACTCAACCATCAATAGAGATAATATGAGTAATACAACTAAGTAAACACATCTTTAAACTATCATACGAGCACACATTAATTAGACATAGACTCCACAACCTTAGTTTAGATAATTAGATAATAGTAGAGTAATCGGTAGAAATACCAACCCCCAAATCCAATACCCGAGATTCGTACTTTTCCATTTTCATAAAATATAAAAAGATAAAAATAATCTTCCTCAACCTTAACCTTAGCGTAGTAACTCCTTACTAGCATTCCTATTCCCCTAGAGAACGATATCAATACCCGCTTACCCTAATTACTACACTACAACGATTAGGTTCACCGCCTAGGTGTTATAAAACTTGCTCAAGAAAGGAAGTTTCCTTGACCCCGAACGACGCGCGTAGCGTTATCAAGTTTTTGGCGCCGGGCCGTTTAGGTGATTCAAAGGCCACTTTTCCATGAAAATCCTTTTAACAATATGTACTTGATATTAAATGTGATAACGAAATTGAATGAGTATTTGTTTTGCTCCATTTAAATTGAATGGGTTAGGAAGTACCACATGAAAGCTTGACAAGTTTGATTTGTTGTAGAAAATTAAAAGAGACATGATGATGTGGTTAAATTGTGTTCTTATATATCATAATTATAGTTTAGTTTAATTAGAAACAAGTTAAGGTTAGTTTAGCTTAAGTAAATGACATATTTAATATACATGCATAAGATAGTTGTACCACAAGCATTAGATAGTGGTACATTAGGTTTGAAAAACATAAGGAAGTCAATTTTAGAGGCTTATGCATTATAGGGTAGTACCTTGTGTCTTAAAGTAAGTACATTGAGGTTATAATGTAATCTCTATAAGTATTAAACTTTTATGCATTAAAGACTTGTACATGAGCTTGAAAGGCTTGTACCTGAGTATTTTATAAAAATTATGTACATTTTAATTAGGGTTTGTGATTTTATTTACATAAAATCATGGAATTGTAAATTAGGGCTTGTTACGGGTAATAACGTGAAGTTAGGTTTTCGTGCTTTAAAAACTTGTACATTAGCTATAAAATATTGTACCTTAGCATTTATAATTTAGTTGTGCAAAATCATAGTTATAATAGGTAAATACTCTAATAGGTAGAAAACGTTTTGTTTGAACGTTTAATAATCGAACGTTAACGAAATAACGTAAAGTGGTAAATAAAAGTTGAAAACTTTTATAGTTAAACATATAAAGATGTTTATGTTTATTAAAGATGTGAGTTTCATCACATTGACTAGTTGTTGTGATCAATAAATGGATATCGTTTCTTAAAAATAAAATAAAAATGGACGTAGAAAATGGATAAGTATTCTTTCGTTAGAATATTATATTAGTTTAATACGAGGTGAAATTTACCGGTGGTTACAGGTTATGTGCCTAACCGCGGACGACCTCGACCTCTCCTAACTTGAGGTATTTGATAAGAATTCAAGAATGATGAAACGGCATTATGAGGAGGTAATGTATTCTGACTGATGTTTGTAATATCAGTTAATGGTTGCACATTTGGTGTTGTGGAAGTAGTATAACAATTTGATAAATGGTTACTATGTCCATTAATGTTTTCATTTGGATCATAGTTCTTATTTAGTTTCCTCCTCATTTCTATCAGATACAACAATAATAATATATGAAACTTTTGTAGTTATATGGGCCGACACAGTATATGTGAACCACAAGTTGATTCTATAATTACATAATGTTATGGCTGGTATTTTATACAAAAACGAAATAAAGATTAAAGAGAGTTAGAAAATAACCTGTTAAACGTGATCCAACTTTAATTGATTATAGATTTATCTTCAATAGCTGCAAGAAATAGAAAAAGCAATTAAACAGCACTATCATGAAAACTACATAAAGGCACTATCATGAAACTACCTAAATGCACTATCATGAAAACAGTTTGCATGTCTTTTTGTAAAGTGGAGGTACCTGCAAATACAATGGCAAAATGTTGTAACATCACAATATCCAAAATTAAAAGTTTTTAGTTTTACATCACTATATCACTAATATATCGGTATTTTAGTTTTACATAGATTTTTTTTTTTTTTTTTTTTTTTTTTTTTTTTTAAATTGATGCTTATCCATTTAATCATTTAACAACTACAATTTATATTATCCTATCAACTATAACCAAATTTCGGTTAAATAGCACATTCCTTTCTTAAATATATCGATCGGTTATGTTTGAGATTTGAGATAAATATTGTACGTAAATGCAATTGAGAAAATTTGTCAGGCATCATTAACATGTAAACATGTGCATATGATTATGATAGAAAGTCTGCATTATGGAAAATCATCCATGAACCATATGGTTGTGGTTTTCTAAGGATTACAATTGTATAAAGCTGTTAAAAGTGGTACAAATATTGTACCAACAACTTATTTTTTGTTGTGATCACAGATATATATTTGCACAGGTGAAGGGGCTGTTTGGATAGATTTAGTTTAAGGGGTTGTTTGGAACCCAAATTTGGTGAGAAATATTATGGATTTCTTGGAAGCAAATGAGACCCAAATGTCATTGTTGGTTTTGACGTTGTGATTGTTGCATTCTACATATTTAACTCCATGAAACCCAAAGGTTTGTTAAGAACTCATTTTGAATCATTATTATTCTTTTATGCATATCTTCATTATGTTTTTAAATAATCAAGGGCAATGATATGGATCAATGTTTATTTTCACACAAACTAATGCAAGCAACTCTTTGTTTAAATACACCAGTGTGCTTCTTTTGTATATGTTCATACACTACAAATTGTCTCTTGTAATATGAGAATGAAAACTAAGAAGTTGTAATAAGAGTTGTTTATTGATTGATACTTTATTGAAGAAAACCTAAAAAGGGACACAAGTAAAACACATACTACTAAAGCAGTATGTGTAAGTGACGAAAATAAAAAAACAAAGAGACTACTAAGATAGTAATCTAACAACTGAAATAGTGAAATCTAGAACTAAACCCATTCATCATCTTCAGTGTCTTCATCTTCTTCATTAGCATCTTCATCAAAAAGTCGAGACACCCTGTTTCTTCCTATGATTTTGATTTGGTTTTTCTTGTTTCATTTAATAAGTGCCATTGGGATATCATCATCATTAATTTCCTTCATGAGAAGTTAGAGTATTAGTTAATGCACTATGTGAGACTTTCATCATAACAAAAGTAAAGAGTATGAGAAGTAAGTCTTTTTCTTGACTTACATGTTCTTGAAGGATCAAATCTATGACACTCTTATTTTCGGATATAGTGACTTGTTGTTCAATTGTTGTTTCCTCCGTCTTTGGAACATTAGCGGTGTTGAACTTCATCATCCGGAAGATCATCAACAACAATGACATCACTCTAATTTTAGTTTCGAGATTGTCTTCACGTTGTCTTTTTGGTTGCCTCATTGTTGATCGCGAAAGCACGAATTATTTCACCGATATCATGATATAGAAGAAAGCAAATGAGAAAAACTACTACGACAAAAAAATATAGAACGATGATTTATAAAACCTATCACACAGTCGTTGTGGTTATTTGCCAACAATGGTGACAATAACTTCTTGAATCCTCAAACTTCTCCAACTACAAACATCAAGACAAACCGAATCAAGATCAAGACTATGAAGATCGAAGAATGAGCGGGACAAAACGGTTATGCTTGAAGCGATAAAGAAGGAGTACTTATCTTCAAGAAGTCAACCTTCCTATAAGGCTCAAGATCAAGATCGACATGAAGAAAGTGACTTGGTCCCTTTACCTAATATAGTCTTTATGTGAGACAAAATACATCGATGTTTTGTCTTCTCGCAATATTGTCGGTTTGTCACTTAGGAAAGAGTTAAAACTCACACTTGTATAAATAGCATAAGAGATGGAGTGAAAGGTTAAGCTTGTGAATTGTAAAACACACACACACGCTAGCCATCTTTCACTCCTCCAAATACAACTTAATCCCGAGATAGCTCGGTGGGTACTTAGTAGTTGTGCTCGAGACATAGCTGAGCTTAGAGAGGAGTTGCAAACACTTTGTCATTTCAATCCCTAATCTTGTTCAAAGTACTAGGGTAACGATTCTTCTTGATTCATTTCTAATAAGAATATGACGTTGAAAATTACTCTTGTGTTTTATTTATATCTTTTCACCATTGATTCACTATTAGTCTTGTTTACTTTACAAAAAACTGCTTTTATACTATAGTGAATAGGGAACAACAAGTGGTATCGAGCAAGGCTGGTTATAAACCATTTTTAAGCCGCTCTAAATGTTTTTAAATCAGGATCCTTAAAATAGCTAAAATTGATGTACCCTAACTAGTCGATAAAAGGGTGGAGCTTATTCATTTGTTGCCCCAGACTTGAAGTTGGTAAATTCAACAAATGGAAAAAGCGTATGCTTTGCTATTTGATTGGGATGGAACCTTATTATATCAAGTGTATAAATGAAGGTCCATTTATCCCAAAGACTTCTTTGAAGGTTTGCCTAAACACGAAGCTCGATGAACTCGAGGATGAGAGAAGAGTGGTCAACCAGGATCAAAGGCTCAAAAGTATCATAATATCTTGTCTTCCCGACGATATTATGGAGTCGATTATAAGTCGTAGTACAGACCAAACAAACTGGGATGACCGGTTCATAGTCATGAAGGTCCTTCGATACCAAGGAAAACAGGATTATGGACACGAAAGTTGAGTATAATACCTTGAGGGCTAAGTACTCGAAACTCGTCTCAAACTTACACCTGTTACAAAACTCTTTTAAATGAACTGTCAAATGATGGTGTTAAGTTGTCCAAACATGAAATCAATGTTGGCTTTGTCAATAGTCTCCACGAGAAGTGGTTGAATTTCTCTCGGGGACTTAGGAATGCTAATCATATCCGTAATCTTGAACTTCACGAAATTTATGGGAAATTTGTCATGAGGAAAACCTCATCAGCAGACGATACCCCGACTTAAAAAGTCTCGGGAAGTCAAGAGTCCCCGACCACCACCTCATCACCAATATCAACTGCTTTCCATTCTAACAATGTTGTTCAAGATTTTCGTGAAAATTCGGATGATGAGCGATGAGAGATCAAGGAGTACCTAAATGACTGAACATCGAATTTCGTGAAAGGGCACTCCTTGCTAACTCTCGAAGGTTTATAAAAAGAAACAAAGGTTTTCAAATGCTAAAGCAAATGAGACACCTTTGAATGCTTTAAGTGTCACAAAAGAGGTCATTTTGCAAAAGACATTTTTCAAAACAATTTGAACCCTCTTATAAACCATCGTGGTCAAATCGGTCCTCGGGTTTTAGCAAATTTTAACCAAAAATCTATCGGTCTCATCAAAACTTTCAAAATAAATCGATAAAAAAGCTTGATTTTGAAGCTAAGTATAAGAAAGTCAAAGCTAAGCTTGCATGGCTTGAGGCCATCCCTCGAAACAACAAAAGTGTTCAATCTATGAAGGGTAAAACAAAGGCCTCGTTCTTTGAAACCTTCGATCGGGATGAAGAGCCGTATCATCGATGATGAAATGGTGCATGTCGATTACACCGATGGCCCTCTCGAGAAGAGGAAAAGCTAGCGCTTGGAAAGAATCATGCCAGAATGGAGAATGGGTCAATATCACAATGAAGAAGGTAAATATTTTACTTTCTATGGATGATGACTACGATTGGCGATCTTACATGAATTATCTTAATGTTGACCTTAAGTTCGTAGAAGAGCAAAGACTAAATCTTTTTCAAAATACAACAAGCTAAGTTTTGAATTAAACAAGTGTAGGGATGAACTGCTTCTTTTAAAACAAGCTAAGCTTGAGGTCACACTTTGCAAATTCAAAACACTAGACTAGTTAAAAGAAATCGGGCTCTTCAAGACGAACTGAAAAAGGTTCAAGATATTCTTGATAGTTGGACCGCTAAGAATCCTGGGTATTTGATGTTGTGGGAGCCCCATTAGCAAGAAGAGAGTCATAGGTGAAGATCATCTTCCCGACTCTCTCAACAAAGACCGTGGTCCTAAGCCATTTGTGTGCGGTGGTATGATTACCAAGATGTTGACTAGTCCCAAGCCTAGTGATTGGATTGATCGGGTTAATCCCGATAGTAAACTTCCTAATTTCGATTCGGAAGAATTCTAGAGCACGAGTCAAGCTCAAGAGCATGCTTGGACTCCGATGTGCCCAGTGAGTCTTGAGCAGTTGAGTCCAAGCGAGTCTAATGCAACGCCCACCCCCGAAACCACTTGGTGGTGCCGCACCAAGCTCGAGCTTACTCCAATGCAATTCAATCCTCATTCACCAAAAGAAAGGTCCGGACTTGGTAGAACCATCACGAAAGGCCAACAAAACCAACTCAACAAGAGTCTACTCCCACCGAGACTTCCACATCCTTGACTCCCATCAAGTCGACCAAATTCGAAGAATCGTCGAACTTGTGAGGAAGCTAACGAAAAGATGGATTCCATTGAAAAGGTCCCCGAATCAATCAAGGAGACAAAGTCGACTTCCTCTAGTTCCTCAAAGTCAAAGTCAAACCCTAAATCCAAGCGAAGTGTGATATATGCCACTAGACCACCATACCATCGACAATCGTTATAGAATCCTTTTTGTGTGATCGCAAAAGGATGATCACAGAACTTTGATCACTTACAATATGTAAGTTCACTCAATGAAGCAAACTATACCAAAGTTGGTCATCGGTATGCTTCATCCTCCAAGTCTGCTCAAAATTTAGAGCAAAACCCTTTCCTCCTTGTTCACTCTGTGGTTTAATGATCATCACCGATGATTGTCTTATGAACACATCTTTGTGATATTTGCGGAAATCCACTTATAAGACATCCCAAGATGACAAAGTCATCCATACAAGGAGAAGTTCTAAGCAACCCAAAATCACCGAGTCATCCTCTGTCTCTAAATGTAAAACACTGGTAGCACAATGCACTCAACCACCGACCATGAGTCGATTGCCAAATTCAAAGAGACCTTGAGACCCAAGCCCACCAAGAAGTGGGTCACTAAGAGAAACTAATTGGTTTACTACTTGTGCAGACACGCCAGAGAGCCTATTTAGCATCTAGACAGGTGGATGCTCAAGTAGCATGATTTGGTGTGAAGGAGTATCTGCACAAGTATGTAAAGGAACCAGACCCAAGGTAGTATTTGGTGATAACTCATCATGTCCCACTCAAGGTTATGGTTCAAGAACTGCAATGGAATAGTTTTCTCTAGAATAGCTTATGTCAATGGTCTCAAATACAATCTTATCGGTGTTAGTCAACTATGTGATGCTAAGTACATTGTGCAATTCAATGACAAACAAGGTACCATTTTCAATGCCAATAAAGAGATTGTTTTGATTGCTCTAGAAGAGATGATGTTTATGTCTTAGACATGTCTACTCTTTCTCAAGATGGAACTGTCTCTTTGCCAAAGCCAATCGAAACTATCAATTGGTCGTGGCACAAGAGACTCTCTCACTTAAACTTCAAAACATCAACAACTTTGGCAAAATAAAACAAGGTCCTTGGCTTACCATCACCGGTTTTTGCAAAAGATAAACCATGCTCACTGTGAAAAGGCAAACATCAAAGAGCATCTTTCAAAACAAAACAAAATTTCTCCATCAAAGCTACCTTCACCTCTTGCATATGGATCTCTTTGGACCGATCAGGTCCTAGATCAATCCAAAGATGAGAAGTATACACTTGTCATTGTTGACTAATTTTCAAGATACACTGGGTATACTTTCTTTCAAAAAGAGTCAGTAACACAATAATGTCATTCATCGGGAACATTGAAAACCGAATGACATTCTTGTTAAACAAATCGGGGCCGACAATGGTGCGAGTTCGAAATGATGAGCTTGAGAGTTTCGTGATGAAAAGGAATCTCCCAAAACTCTTCATCTCCTACACCCTCGAACAAAATGGGGTGGTGAAAGGAAAAACATAACTCTCATTGAGGTTGCAAGAACCATGTTAAATGGCTCGACTCTCTCAAAGCATTTACGGATCAAGCGGTTAAAACAACTGTTACACTCAAAACAGTCAATCATTGTCAAAAGACATAACAAAACCCCGATAAGGTTTTAAAGGTACCATTTTGAGGGTCGTTTTAGTCCTTATTTGATCACTTTTGTATCCGTTATTGCTTAATATCGTTCCTTTTCACTTTTAGGTCTCTTGAAGGCAAAATCTTTGGAATGACACTTATTTGGACGAAAAGGGCGAATATATGAAGAAATGGCCAAAGTCAAAATCGAGACACTCACGATTCTTTGAAATTAGAAGCGCGGCGTCGGTGCTAATGGCGGCGCCGTCCGAGGATTTTTTGCGACGGTTCGAACTCAAAACTCGTATTTTCAAGTGACGGCGTCCGGTTGTAAAAGTAGGCCGTCGCTACTCGGGCGGCCTAGATGCAATCGACGACGTCGAAGTCGAAGAGGACGGCGTCACGGACATAAGGTGACGCCATCGCAAGGTTAACGTGGCCAAGGCGAAACCCAATGACGGCGACACGACGGCGTCACTAAACATAAGGTGGCGCGTCGCATATGTAATCTTATATATAGAATCCGAATTTTTCGGTTTTAGGAGAGTCTTTTGGGTGAAAACCTAAAACCGAACCTAAGGTGTCTTATACAAGATTTTAGGGTTTTAAACCTATCTTACATCAAGATAAGTCTTTACTTCATTAATTCAATTATGTCTTTGATTATTTGTGTGTATGCTTGCATGTTCTCCATGTCCCAGCTAATTTATTTGTGTGTTTGCTTAGGAAGTATGAAACTTAATTATTGAATATTGATTGGTTGTTTCTTATCTTAGTTGATTAATGATCTAGTAATGCGATAGGTCATTCGTTGTGTTAATGCTTGATTCATCTTTGTGAACCTTAGAATATAATTACACGAGTAGTTGTAGGCTAAACCATCCAAAGCGCCTTAGAGTAGGAGTTTATCATCCCTAGTGGGTTTGTAGGCGAGACCCTTTGGTAAGTTCAAAGAGTTGGGAGAAACGCATACCCTACAACTTTAGACACACAACGCTACTAAGAATAAGGGCGTGACAATTCAACCATCAATAGGAGATAATTAAGGAGTAATACAACCTAAGTAAACACATCTTTAAACTATCATACGAGCACACATTAATTAGACATAGACTCCCACAACCTTAGTTTAGATAATTAGATAATAGTAGCGTGTCGGTGAAATACCAACCCCAAATCCAAACCCCGAGATTCGCACCTTTCCATTTCATAAAATATAAAATACAAAAATAATCATCCTCACTTTAGACTTAAATCGACATACACTTGACTCAACGACACTATTCCCTGAGAGGCGATATCAATACCGTGGCTTACCCTAATTACTACACTACAACGATTAGGTTCCTTTGCCTAGGGTGTTATAAAACTTGCTCGAAGAAAGGAAGTTCCTTTGACCCCGAGCGACGCGTGTAGCGTTATCAAACCCCATATGAGATATTCAAAGGTAGACTTCCTGACATCAACTACTTTCATGTGTTTGGATGTCCTGTGTTTATTCATAATCACAAGGATCATCTAGGCAAATTTGATGCTAAAGTCGATAATGGATACTTTCTAGGTTACTCACCGATTTCCAAAGCCTTGAGGTATTTAACACAAGGAGACAACAAGTTGAGGAAACCTTTCATGTCACCTTTGATGAGAGTTCGAAAGCATCATGTTCACCAACACCTCGGTGGAGGAAATAGGAATTGATAACTCATCAAGATATCCTCCTCGATGAGTATAACATCAAATCAATTCCTCATACCAAGTCGATGTTGACATCTCATATTATGTCTTACCTCACAACCCGTCACAACCAACTGTCGGTGAATTCATTGATAATCAATCGGTCCTCTTTGAGATAGGCAACATCGATCCAAATGATCGGTACACGTGATTCATGAAACCCAACTGAACAAGACATCTCGATAGATGTTTTAATGATTACGTGGCTAATGCACCGAACTCACTCATGAGTCTCCGATGACCTCCTCAAGTTCGGATCCTAGACCACAAAGTAAGTGGACAAAATCTCGGGACATTGAGCTTGTAAACATCATTGGTGAACCCACGAGGGCATGCTCAATAGAAGCATGGTCGCTAAGTTAACTGCGGCTTGACCAATGAATGTCTATATGTTGATTACCTATCGGATATAGAACCCAAAAGTGTCACCGAGGCTCTAAAACACCCAAGTTGGGTTCGGGCCATGCAAGAAGAACTTCAACAGTTTGATAAAAACAAGGTCATGACCTTGATCAAATGTCTGAGGATGTCATAGTCATAGGAATGAAGTGGGTTTTCGAAACAAAGCCGATGAAAACAGCACCGCATTAAAAACAAAGCCGGACTTGTAGCCAAAGGTTACATCAACAAGAAGGCATTGACTATGATGAGACATTTGCTCCTGTTGCAAGAATGGAAGCCATCGGGATCTTCCTTGCATTTGCTACCTACTTGAACTTCAAAGTTTACGGATGGATGTAAAAGTGCATTCCTTAATGGTGAACTCAAGGAAGATGTGTATGTTCAAGAACCTCATGGCTTTGAGAGTAGTGAATTTCGACTATGTCTCAAGCTTGATAAAGCCCTTTATGGATGAAACAAGCTCCCGGGGCATGGTATGAAACTCTCTCGCCTTCCCGATCCAAAACAAGTTTGTCGAGGAAATATAGACAACACATTGTTTATCTACAAGATAAAACAAGATATGATACTAGTCCAAGTATATGTTGATGACATCATCTTTGGCTCAACAAACTACACTCTTTGCAAACAGCTTTGAAAACCGATGACAAAGAAGTTTGAAATGAGCATGATGGGTGAACTCACATACTTCCTTGGACTACAAATCGAACAAGCCGATAAAGGAATCTCTATCGGTCAAGAGAAATACACAAGAAATCTCTTGAAGAAATATGAGATATCGGAGTGTGCCTCGGTGAAGACACCAATGGTCCTCCTAAAACCTTGGACCCGATCTCACCGGCAAGTCGATCAATCAAACCCATTTCGGAGGATTGTTGGCTCACCGATGTATCTAATCGCTTCTGCACTGGACATACAAGACTCAGTACCTAAAGGGAACCCCAAGCCTTGGACTCTATTATCCAAAGTGCTCGTGGTTTGATCTCAAAGGTTACTCGACTCGATTATGTTGGGTTGCAACATGGACGAAAAAGTACCTCGGGGTCCCGTCAATTTCTTGGAGGAAAACCGGTTTGTTGGAGTGCTAAAAGCAACAATCGGTGGCTATTTCTAAAGTCAAGTCGAGTATGTAGTTCTTTGCAGGATGTTGTGCCAATGTTCTATGGATGAAAAGTTAACTCGGTGACTATGACATCCATTACAAAATGGTACCCATCTTTTGTGACAACACGGTGCAATTGCAATCTCCAACAACCACATCGTCCTTCATCAACGAACCAAACACATTGATATCGGATATCACTTCATCGGGGACCACATAATGAAAGGAGACATAGAACTCCATTTCATCCCCACCGAATATCAATTGGTTGATGATAACGCTACACGCGTCGTCGGGTCAAAGGAACTTCCTTTTCTTGAGCAAGTTTTATAACACCTAGGCGATGAACCTAATCGTTGTAGTGTAGTATTAGGGTAAGCCACGGGTATTGATATCGTTCTCTAGGGAATAGGAATGCTAGTGAGAAGTTACTACGCTAAGGTTGGGGTTGAGGAAGAGTATTTTTATCTTTTTATGTTTTTAGAAAATGGAAAGGTACGAATCTCGGGGTTTGGATTTGGGGTTGGTATTTCTACCGATTACTCTACTTATCCGATTATCTAATCTAAGGTGTATGTAGTCTATGTCTAATTATTGTGTGCTCGTATGATAGTTTAAAGATGTGCTCACTTAGGTTTTATTACTCCTTAATTATCTCCTATTGATGGTTGAATTGTCACGTCCTTATTCTTAATCGCGTTGTGTGTCTAAAGTCGTAGGGTATCGTTTATCCTAACTCTTTGAACTTACCAAAGGGTCTCGCCTACAAAACCCTCTAGGGATTATAAACTCTAACTCTAAGGCCTTCTTTGGATGGTTTAGCCTACAACCGCTCTAAGTGTTATAGCCCAAGGGTCACAAAGATTAATCAAGCATTAATTACACAACGAATGACCTATTGCATTACTAGATCATTAATCAATTAAGATAAGAGACAACCAATCAATATTTAATAATTAAGTTTCATATTCCTAGCAAACACACAAGTAAATTAGCGGGACATGGAGAACATGCAAGCATACACACAAATAATTGAAGACATAATTGAATTAATGAAATAAAACACTTATCTTGATGTAAGATAGGGTTTGGAACCCTAAAATATTGTACAAGACAACCTTGGTTCGGTTTAGGTTTTACTCAAAAGACTACACACTAAAACCGAAAAATTCGGATTCTATATATAATATTACAATCGCGACGGCGCCTTATGATTTGTAACGCCGTCGGTCGCCGTCATTAGGGTTTCGTCTTGACACGTTAGTCTTGCGACATCGTCACCTTGTGCTTGTGACGCCGTCCTCTTCGACTTCGGCGCCGTCTCGATCAAATCTAGGTCGTGCCGAGTTGCGACGGCCTACTCTTTTAAAGCCCCGACACCGTCACTTGAAAATAAGAAATTTGGCTTACGTGTCGTCACAAAATGCTCCGACGGCGTCATAGGTTAAGCGATGGCGCCGTCACCTTGTATTTCAAAGACTTTAGTGTCTCGATTCTTGACTTTGGCCATTTTCTTCAGATATCCGCGCTTTTCGTCCAAATAAGTGCCATTACGACAATTTGCCTTCAAGAGACCTAAAAGTGAAAAGGAACGATATTAAGTAATAACGGATACAAAAGTGATCAAATAAGGGCTTAAACGACCCCTCAAAAAGGTACATTTTAAAACCTTATCAGTTGATATCTTCACCAAACCCTTGGATGAACCTACCTTCAGGAGACTGAAAGCTGAATTGGGAATGCTTGACATTGAAAGTCAAGCATCTGAAAACCAATCTTAGTAAGTTCTCTGAAATGGTTCCTCCTCCCTGAACAAAACCCACAATACAACCTCTCACTGAATAAGTAAGACTTATTCAGGGACCCTGACAGTTAATATTGAGCATTGAATGAGTAACTAAATGATACAAGTATCAGTTACTTAAATGTCCTAAGTTGGTAACTATGCCAATTTAATTTAGAAATATATGTCTCCTTGTCTTACTGTCAACCATATCAAGGGTCCCTCACAAACTTACCTCATCCCCACTTGGCATTAAATGTCTCCTCTCACATAAAATATCTTAGTGATATTTTATTACTGCAAAAGTGCACTTTTACTGTGCACTGCAACTGTTCCCTTGAAAAACGGGATTTTAATGCGGGTAGTGGAGGGTGGCATTAAATGTGGAAATTCAAAACGTTTTCAAAAACTGACTTTACAAATCAGTTTTTCTTCTCAAAACCCTAAAACCTTTTTAATAGAAATGGCAAGGACACAATCTCTTCAATTTGCTTCACAGTGGGTAGGTGATCTTAGTAATGTTGAATTTAAAACAAATAATGTCATAGGCAATTTTGAATATCCTCAAACCGTCGATCTATAAGGACATTATGAAATTTTGTATAACCGCCCACCGAAAATGGCCTTTGTTCGGTGTCCTCAATCACTGCACCTCGTGGAGTTTTGGGCAACGGCTAAGGCCTATGACCCGACACCTCCATCGATGAGAATAACCTCGGACCACTCTGGGAATATCTCATCGTGTTCGGTTCCAACGGGGCAACAATTCACCTGGATTATAAAACGTTTTGCACTTCAACGAGGTTAGATTATAACAAAGGAGTTTATGTCGCCCATCCCGAACCCTCCACGGTGAAGGATGGGTTAAAACAAATCGTTTTAGATCCAACTTTTTGGACAAGACTCCGCCGCTAAAAGTTCATTCCATGTGGCTTGGAGGATCCTATTCACTTTGTGATTCGGGTCCTCGGCGAGAACCACTCATCCACCGAACAAATTAACTCTATTCGATTGATGATGGCATCTTGCTGATGAATGGGGTCACTTGTCGACATAGGGAGATCATTTACGGTGATCTCGTAACTAAGCTATAGAGCAAAACTAGGACGGAATACGCTTCGTATCCTAGGTTTGTCTCATGTGCTTTAAACGTTCGGGTACAAATTATCCTCGGGAAGAAAATTTTGGAGCTTTACCGGCATCTGAGCCAATCAAACTTTCAAAAGGACCCATCCCTTGTCACAAATATTGAATTGACGACCCATATGGTCTTGTAAACAACTGAGAGAATCAATGTCTCCCAACCCCGCTCCTAAAAGGAGAAAGGGAAGTCTCGAGCCGGACTAAGACCAAACCCAAGTCTCGGGGCCCCGAGGCTTGAGGAGCATCGCCAAAAGGCAAAGAAAACCAAAGACTAATTTGCCACCCACCGGAGACCAAGCAACATCCACCCAGGGACAACGAGGACACCGATAAATCACAATCGGTGCCCTTGGTCCAAACTACTAATCCCCAAGATCCGATGGAAACAAACAACCACGGTAGGGGCGCCTTCCACATCGCCCGGATGACATTAGCAAATCAAAGCCTTTGTCCGAGGGCACACTAAATGATCCCAAAGACTCGTAGGAACCAAACAACCTACCGATAGGGATATCACCTTCACCGACTCTACTAAAGGCACTGGAAAACCCATCGTGTCTCGGGGGTCTCGAGGGACAAAGACTCGGAGGAAAGGAACAACCCGCCGACACGGAACCCAAACCCAATCCTCGACTCGCAGAAGGCACTGGAAACTCCCACCATGTCTCGAGGGTCAACGGGGACAAAGACTCGGAGGATTAATACCACCGATATATGGAACCCATCACCAACCCCTTGTTGATCGTCATTGATGTTACTTGGGACACTATTTTCGAAGATGAACTGGGACGGTGATGATGAAATTTTATCGGCGAGGGAAGAAGTGGGCCGAGGTTCAAATTGAACAAAGACCTCGGCTGATCCACATGAGCATCTTGAATCACCATTCCACCGACAACAATGACTCAGACTCTTCTTCTTCCAGATGAATTCAAAAGATTTGATAATGTTCTTCCACTCACAGAGAGGCAACTTGTTCGATGGATCACCAAAGCTTCAAGGAAGCTTTACTTGGTCATCAAACATTGTGGGAACAACACACCGAGGTCGGTGCCGATTCGCAGATTTGAAAGTCAAGTACAAGCCTTTGATGAAAATGTTCATGAGTACAGGATCGATGTATGACACTCTTCACGATCGGATGACAACTTGCCAACTTTCTCGTGCACCTTCGTGGTGTAGGAACTAAGATAGATGAAATCGTGGAATTTGTCAAAGAAGATCCAGTAGCTCGACTCTAAAGTCTTTGAAGGCTCTTGAGGCGTATTTGCAACAATCCTCCACCTCACCGAATCGATCGAAATGCTCAAGTCTCGCAAATGTTCGTGGTCTTTAATCTTCATCCAGTCTATTCAAGCTACATCGGCTCTGTGAATACTCATGTGGCTACTTTGGCTCAAGCATCTTCTTCCTTGGCACGGAATCTCGAACCCGAATGACCGCTTTGGAAGTATCTCGAGCAAATTTGGAAACAAAAGTCACCGTATTCACTCCGATACTTGAGATATCAAGGCAATGATCACCGAAATTTATCGAGCTTTCAAGGTCAAGCGACCGTCCCCGGCACCACACAACTCTTGCCCTCACCGACGCCTCCCAAGAACAGTTGAGGGAGAATCTTCTTGAAGAAACTCCTGCTCACACCGAGGGGAGCCAACACCACCAGTCCCAATTGTACCAATCTCATCAAGACCACCAACATCTTCAACAACAACAACATTGACAAGAATCACACCAATAACAACAACAACACCGCCCGTGGTAGCAACATCATCTTCCTCGAGCCGGGACAAAGGGAAAGGCATAATGAAGACACCACCGAGCACGAGAAGATACCTTTAAGATCGGCAACATCGAGTACCGCCACACCACAACAACTAAGTTCATACCTTGCTAAGGAGGAAAGGAGAAAGAAACTTGTTGAAGAGGAAAAAAAAGCGGAGAAACACGGGTACAAGTAGTTCTTTGAAGAAGTCGAAAACATTGGAATAGATGCTAAGAAGCTTGAAAAGGGTCGAGCAGACAAAAGTTCAAGGATGCTCGAGCGGCAAAAATAGCCGAAATGAAAAAGCGCTGGAAGAAAAGAACAAAAGAACTGCGACCATCGGAAAGCAATAATTGACCATTATAATTGGACAATGTCAAGCGAAGACCGCTGAGAAGATCATTGATGTCAAAATCATCCCCGATCCAAACCACCGCAATGAACGTCTCTGGGGGTTGATAAAAGACATTTCAAGTTCATGATCCCAAAATTCACCGACTTTGGGATCACCGAACTCGATGAACTCGGTCCAATAATAGAAAAGAAGCAAAATGTGGTGGTTAAGGAGTTGATGAAGATGCTCGGTAAAAGATATGAAAGATCGAGGGATGCACCAAAGACAACTGGGGATTCACCGCTTTAATCGCACCTCGAGGATCTCAACCACAATCATCCACTAACAAAGGAAGAGGTTGAGTTCGGACTGAGATAAAAGTGCACGGACTAGAATGCAACAGGGAGATGCACGAAGGTGTGAAATTCGTGAACTGTCTAGTAATTGAGAAGCTGAAGAGGGCTATTCCACATTGATGTCTATGGAAATCCATCATTTCAAAGATGGAGTGACATTGATCGAGCAGTGTGTCTGCAATGCTAAGCTATATTTTAGTGGCTCTCAAATTCGACTCCTGCAAATGTCGGGGTTCTGTCGACTTAAATGCCAAGATAAGAGACCATCCCGACGGAAACACTCATCACCAAGAAAGTCAAGCTTGAAGCACCGGGAATCCATCCGGCCGACATCATTTTGAGCTATCTTTTGTACTAGTGATAGGAACTTTGTAATTTGATCAATAAGCGATGTATGTTTTGTTAAAATATTCGGTGTTCCTTATTGTATTCATTAGTACATTCAATGTAAGAAGAAGCCATTTGCTCACTTACACGATCAAACACTTAGGCTATTTGTATATCTAAATAGGGAGACTGTTGGGTTCAAGAAATACCCAAACCCGCAATCTAGGATTTGAATAGAAAATAACCTAAGTGCTTAGACCGTTAAACACTAACAGTCATTTGAGTGCGTAGTCTCTCGGTGAGCCATCTTCAAGACGCTCGATGAGACATAGAAGAAGTCTCTCCACTCGATGGGCGGAACTTAAAGGGTGAAGATCGGGTCAAGAAGATGGTGGATTCGAGAAGTGATGACAATAACTTCATCAATCCTCAAACTTCTCTCCAACTACAAACATCAAGACAAATCAAGATCAAGACTATGAAGATCAAGAATGAGCGAGACAAAACGGTTATGCTTGAAGCGATAAAGGCGAGTACTTATCTTCAAGAAGTCAACCTTCCCTATAAGGCTCGATCATCGATCGACATGAAGAAAGTGACTTGGTCCCTTTACCTAATATAGTCTTTAGTAAGCGAGAGACAAAATACATCGATGTTTTGTCTTACGCAATATTGTCGGTTGTCACTTAGGAAAGAGTTAAAACTCACACTTGTATAAATAGCATAAGAGATGGAGTGAAAGGTTAAACTTGTGAATTGTAAAACACACACACGCAAGCCATCTTTCACTCTTCCAAATCAACTTAATCCCCGAGATAGCTCGGTGGGTACTTGTAGTTGTACTCGGACATAACTGAGCTTAGAGAGGAGTTGCAAACACTTTGTCATTTCAATCCCTAATCTTGTTCATAAGTACTAGGGTAACGATTCTTCTCGATTCATTTCTAATAAGAATATGGCGTTGAAAATTACTCTTGTGTTTTATTTATATCCTTTCAGTCATTGATTCACTATTAGTCTTGTTTACTTTACAAAAAAGCTGTTTTTATACTATAGTGAATAGGGAACAACATATTTACATAGAATTAAATATTCATCTTGGTATTTGTGTTTTTTCTATTTTTAGGCCCGAAAAAGAAACACAACATCAAAAGCACCAATGACTTTTTCTACTCCCGCATCTATTTTCTTTCTGGTAGTTCTAACATTTAACTCACCATATCTTCAACCTCTTAAACTATTGCCATAATCTCTATCCTTTTTCTTTTACGACCATTAAGATTAATACACCATATAGCTTGATCATAATATATGCGGTTATTATGTTTTCTCTTGTTTTTATCAATAACCAATAGGCAATATGCGAATCTTGAAACCACAAACCCACTTAAAAAGTTGAGACCAAAATCATATCTTCAAAGATTTAACTGTAAATAATCTTTGAACTACCAAAAAATCAATCTTGAATCACACCCACAAAAGAAACTTATTAAAAGACCAGATCTGAAAACTATAAATCCATATTAAAAAAAAAATCTTGAATAAAAATTTCCAAATAATCATAACTTAAAAATGGAGGTGATTATCCGGCGGTTGGTGATGGTGGTTACCCAGTGGCGATGGTGGTTACCCATTTAAAAATGAGGGCGAAACTCATACAAACGGTTGGCGATGGTGGTTACCTAGTGAGGTTAGCGGAGGTGACTATCCGGCGGGGTTGGCCAGTGGTAGTGCACAATGGTGGTTGAATGGAGAGGAGATTTAGAAGTTTATTTTGGGTATGTGTAAATGTATTAAAAGAAAAACAAATGGTGTATACCTGTGTGAGATTTTGGTTGAATGTAGAAAAAACAAATGTTGTGTTAGTGTGTCACTGGTGTGTAAACCATACCACCCTAAACTAATATGTCAACATCTTATCTATCCCAAAAAGTTAGCAGACAATGAATGTGGGAATGAAAGGCTACCATATACATTCCTTATATGTAGTAGAGTTTGTTAGTTAGCTTATCATTGCACTCAAATCCATAAGTATGTCTTCATGTGACAAAAACAGGGGATAGATTTCGAAACATGATAAGCATAAATGTTTTTACTCAAATTTGTTATTATATAGATAATTCTTGAATTTCAATGACCAAGATTTAATGTATAGTTGATCAAGATTTAACGAAACGAAGAGGACCAGTCGGAACCGGTAAAAACGGATGAACTGAGCCGAATTGGATCATTTTTTTTTCTCCGGTTAATCAATTCCTCATTGTTATTTTATCGGCGCGACGATTTGTCAGAATCCCATAGTTCTGACGTCATGAAGACTTCTGTTGTTATCTATAACATTTATAAATGGTGAATCATCAAAAAATATAAAAAGTTTCTTTATATCGGTACACAATAGTTATTTAACTAGAAAACTCATACCCAATAAATTTGCACGCACTTTAAAATATAAAATATATAATGATCTTTTTTATTTCATAATTTAAACGAGAATACATGCAAACGAATTAATGTACATTGTTCAACCAAGATTCTCTAGAATTATTTTTGACATACTTTTGTCATTTACAAATGTATAACTAGTTGTGTTTGAGGGAATCGGGAGGAGTTTGCCCTTATTCTACTAAACCCCCGACCCGAGCAGCGCTACTGGGTCCTACGTTAATCGAGATTGTGGAAGAAATTTTACCCGTATCCAAACTTAGTAAAGTGCGGGTTATTCGAGCACCGTTTGTTCTAAATTATAAGATAAAATTATAAAGAGTTAATTACATAAATAATTAAACATGGTTTGGTCGTTTTTTCTTTCGATCACTAAAGTTTTTTTGTGGTTCGATCACTGTAGTTTGCGTATATTCTGGGTTCGGTCCATATCCGAATAAAATGACGAAAATGTCCTTCTTTTTAAAAAATTACATGATTAGTCTACGTGATAACGACCGTTAAAAAAAAAAAAAAAAAAAAAAAAAAAACTTTTAAAAAAAGTTACGTTTTTTTAAATTTTTTTTTTTTTTTTTTTTTTTAAAATTTACGTTCTCTTTTTTAAAAATTTTACGTTTCGTCCGTTTCTACGTTTTAAATGCTGTATTCTGCGTTTTCATCGTTTTTGCGTTTTCGTAGTTTTATACCTTTTATGCTGTTTTTGCGTTTTACATTCGTTTTCGTTTTAAATGTTTTTACCACGTTTTCATCCGTGTTTACGTTTTCATCTGTATTTACGTTTCATCTGCTTTTAAACCAAACACGTAAAATTTATTTTAAAAATTAAAAAAAAAAAAAAAAAGCGTAAAATTTTTTAAAAAAAACGTAAAAAACGTTTTTATTTTTTTATTTTTTTTTTTTTTTTTTAAAATTTTACGTTTTTTAAAAAAATTTTACGTTTTTTTTTTTTTTTAATTTTAAAATAAATTTGCGTTTTTTAAAATGGACGAAAACGCGTGTAAGCATGTAAAACGTGTAAACGGATGAAAACGTGATAACGTGGTGAAACGCGGCAACGTGCGAAAACGTAAAATGCAGACAAAACGTGTAAAACTAGAAAACGTGATGAAACGATAAATCGACGAAAACGCCAGAAAACGGACGAAAACGTAAATTAAAAAAAAAGAAAAAAAAAAATTAAAAAAAAAAAAACGTAAAATTTTAAAAGAAAACGTAACTTTTTTTTTTTTTTTTTTTTTAACGGTTATCATGTAGGACTAATCACGCGAATTTTTTTTAAAAAGAAGGACATTTTCGTCATTTTATTCGGATATGGACCGAACCTAGAATATATGCAAACCATGTTGAACCAACCAAAAAAAACTTTAGTGACTGAAAGTGAAAAAATGACCAAACCACAGTGACCATTTATGTAATTAACTCAATTATAAAAGATGGGTAGATTCCTTTAAAAGTCAAAAAAATATATGAAAAATATCTCTTACGCAAGTAATTCAGGTTCACGAAAAAGGTAAAAAATCTAATCCCGAACCCGACCCTCTTAAGAGTTAGGGTTAAGCGTGTTAACCCGAATAATGTTTTCACCAGATAACTCGACCAATAAGCATATTCGAGTGTTCGAGTTAGGGTGTCATATTTCCGACCGACCGGACCCGAACCCGACGAAGGATATTGAATTGGGTTACTCAGTCCAAAATCCATCGGGTCAATCGGTCAACCCGATTAACCCGAGTCTGAACTAAGGCGGTGTCGGGTTCAAAATATTTGAAAATTCGGGTTCGGTCGAATTCGACTAACCCGACCTTTTTTTTTTTTTTTTTTTTTAACTTTTCCCAATCTTTATTTAATTGAAAGGCCAAATTAGTGCGTGAGCATATATTGCTTCATATATTTGGTTTTATATTCATTTTCATTCTATATAATTGACGCCGGTTGAAAGCAAAATCATTCTGAAAATGTGTAAATCCAACTATAAAATGCGTGTATTAGTCGTTCTTCTCTTGGTATGAATATAATAACCTTTTAAAACCAATGACATTATATTCATAACGTTTGGTTCTTAAATTTAAGAAATTAAATTCTAAATTATATAAATGGACTTGACCGAACCCGACTTGACCCGACCGACTTGACCCGACCGATTGACCGAACCCGACCAACCCGAGTTCAAATAGGTCGGGTTCAATATATTTTTTCATTGACCCGACTTGACCGGCCCGACCGACCGAACCCAACCGACCGACCCGATGACACCCCCTGGTTCAGGTAATGTCAGGCTAGTCGAGATCTCTTTTTTTACCCGACCCGACCCGACCCGAATAACAGTACTCGAGGAGAGAAGTTTAGTTTTAACAGCAAGCAAGCAGTAAAAGTAATAATCCTCTAGAGAATTTGAAATCACACACGGTCAATCTTTCCCCCAACCAAAATCAATTTATTAATTTTTGTTGCTATCAATCATTTGAAATCGAAACCCTAATTTTAGTGATGTCTTCTCCTGCATCCAATTTGGCATCTCCTCCTACTGACGACAATTATCTGTATGTTCTTTTTTTTTATTTCTATTTAACTATTATAATCATTAGTTTTGTTTATAGTTTTAGTATTATTGTATCTAAATTAATTGAGCTCATCAGGAAAACATTCACTTATGTTGTTGGATTAGACATTCAGATTATGCTGAATTACTACCGAAATATTAAGTTAGCGTTTGGAGTATCTCATTGTGTTATAACTAGTTTTTTTGTAAGGTTGGATAAGGTTCTGTTAATTACGTCTGGTTATCATCTGGATGTATAGAATTTAGGATACACAAAAGGTGGCCAACTACAAATGGTGATGGCCTTTGTTACTAATATATTTATAAGTTAATGGGAGGCGAAATTTGGGCTCATGAGGACGTCTTTGGGATTGAGCATCTTCGGTGTGTAGGAAGTGAACGTCTTATGCTCCGGAAAAAGTATGCAGATATCTGGAACTAACATTAGGAGGGTTATTAACTGACAATAATAGTTTATCTTGTTCCACTGATTTCGTTTGAATTACAAATATGCAGAACATCTCTGTAAGACCAACTTGTGATGTCTTTTTAACCACCTTCAGCGGTCTTAAACTGTCATGTATAAGTTTTTTTTATAACTAATATAAGTAATTTGGTCATCCACAGTAATCATTCAAAGCTATGCTTTACCTGCTTAAAAAAACTAATTGACGTGATTCAGAACTCCCTCATGGTTGATGCGTCAACTTGCTGAATAATCTTCGTCACTTGATTTGGGCTATTCCATTTTGAAAACACGACACCATCCTTGTCTATCTTAAAAATAATGGCTTGCTTGAACCTCAAATTTGGCTAAAAACTATAAGGTTTAGATACACGAAGCTCATAAATTTTGTATCCATTGGTATTTGTATATGTAATGTGCATATTAGGAAGTTCTGCTTTAATACAGCACATTGATCCATATTAGCCAGTGATGTGGATGACTTATCTCCTTTTTTTACAATAGGTTCCTTGATATAGCAAATGAAGCTCCTTTATGTGGGCATCGGAAACGTGCAAGCATCTTTGGTAGCATTTTGTATTGTCTACTATTGGCAAGTGTCATTACTTGTTTTTTCAATTCAAAGCACTTTCATAATTTTGGAGATTAGCATAATTCTGTTTGATTCTAGTCAGGTTACGCTACATTGGCTATTGGGGCTCCATGGGTGTTCCAAGCCCAGAAATACTTGACATTACAGATACTCTGCACATGTGACGTTGTTCTATTGATTATCACTGGTATTCTATACTGTTTAATGTTTTTCTTCTTTTTATCAGAGTCTGAATATCTTAAGAGTTATAGCCAACTTTCTTTGGGTTTAGCTTTGATTGATTTTTATAGCATGCCTTCATTGCTAATAAAGTTTCCAGTTGGTATATTGCTTATTACTAGTTGCTGGTGATTCACGACGGTTAGCGTTCTTGCAGGTATTTTCCAGCAATACATGGTTTACCAAGTCCAGAAAATAAGGTTACAGGTAGTGTTCTACAATCTTTACTATGCACTGAGTAGCCACTATGATAACTCGCATCTCTTTCTTATTAGCCATAAACTCAATTCATCATGCTACGTATTGCATACGAATTTGTTTCCTTTTAGGTTTAATCACTTAGGGAATTTATCATGGCAAAATATAGGCCAAAATTACACAAGTTAATGAAATTACCAGTCTCATGGAAATCATATTTATAAATCATTTTGATATCATATTGATGGATATTTCAAGATTATAAACTATTTTAGCCGTGAGTGCAAAATTTTGTTCTTATTATAATTGAATCTCTTTGACAATTATTCCCGTTTATATATTTTACTGGTGTGATTTGTAGATGATGTTTTTCCATGATGGAAGCCTAACATTGAATTCCATTATGTAGGGTTATTATATTTTTAGTCAAAAGTTGAAGCATATTGTTCGCCTGCCCTTCGCCAGTACGTCATATGGTATGCATATCTCTATTACAGTGTCCCACTGTTCCTTTTTCTTAATTTGTTGTAGCTCTGATGTTTACTTCAAATATATGATAGAATAAAACTATAAGGAAGACTGAATATTTAACATCTAGAAAACAGCTAAGGAGACTTAGAAGGCTAATTTCTGTTATTTGAACTGTAAAAGGGCTTTTAGTGAACACTTTGTGGTGTCGAATTTGCTACTTAAAAAGGCTAGGCAACTGTATTTCTATTTGTTCATGTGACGAAAAGTTATAAGAAAACATGGCTTCGTTCTAATATCACCAAAATGATGATATACTTTCATCAATCTACCACTAACCCAAATGGATTTTGTCCCACATATCTATGTTTGAACTACACTTGTTCTCATCTTTTAAAGGTGGTTAGAAAAAGAGTGTATGAATGTGTGAGGAGAGAAAAGTACTATCTGTTGTAGAGTTAGATTTGTATGAACCACATCAATAGCCCGTGTCGTGACCATTTCGAAAGAAAGCTAGCAAAAGGAAACGTGGAATTGTATGTTTGCTATCATATTTATTGCAACTATTTTGTTCCCAATCTAGGTACCGCTGCAATGCTACTTATTATGGCCTGGGAACCACATCTAAAAAATCTTCCTATTCCTATGATACTCAGGTAACTCCCATTCCAATGTTAGAAACTGAAACTAATAATTATACAAATCCAACTTGCTTCAATCTTAAACATGTATTGCTCTTCATTCTCTAATGATATATCTTCATAAACTTCATGTCCTGGTATCTTCAGTAGAGCTTTACACGAGTTCTAAAATCTCTATAATTTTAATCTGTCAAGGTTGTATCCTTGTCATTCCTACGTTACATTGAACAATTTGAATAAATGTATATCTGCATGTAGTAGGCTTATACAACTGATGACATCATCTAATCTCCTCCAAATTTTCAGGATTATCATGTTGGCTGAAGCTATTCTTGCTGGCTCTTTATGAGTGTCTATATTGGTAAGTTCTATACTTGTAATGCCTAGCATGTGGAGATGGTGTTTAATAATTTACAGAGTTGTTTACTACTTTGATATCATGCATATTCAAATTTCAAATTATCTGCAAATGAAGTCCACTTGAAGCATTCTCATGTATGGACACAAACTTATTATGATTCAGTGCTAAATGTTAAAAGACGTTTTTTTTTTTTCTTTTTTTCTTTTTTTTTTCTTTTTTTCTTTCAACTAGGCCATTATATAGTTTGATGTTACCTGTTCTGTACTACTGTCAAACACATTTGATTTTGTTATGTTGTATCAATATTTATACAAGTAAAAGGTATTTGTGTTTGACAGGTAATGTTCATCAGTACAATACGTTGGATTCCCAACCAGATGTTTTGAAGTCTCTGTATTCACCCCTTCAGCCATCAAGCTCTCTAGAAGGCGTCAGGTAATGAAACATATATCATATTTTCCTTAATCTTCAATTAACATGTTTAATCTGTTAAAGAGTGTACTGTTTACTGAAAAGTGTTATGATGTATTACAGGTATCATGATGGTAGTCGGCTCTCGGATCAGCAAATGGCTTTGCTGCAGTATCAGAGGGAGAATCTAAACTTTCTGAGTGAGGAGGTAAATAATCATGTCATACTCAGAGGATTATTCAGTAGGATTGTTACATTTCTTATCGTTCTCTCTTTGAAATAATAACTCTATAACCATTTATATCGATGTAGATACTTCGATTGCAAGAATGCTTAAGCAAGTATGAGAAATCTAGTGATGGAATGACACCTCAGGTAGTATATCCGGTTTTCAAATTTGCATATATGGATACACCGGCTGATTGTCCTTTTCGTTTACTAGTTATCTACATTGTGTAATTACTAATATGCTTGAAAATCTTTGCTGGTCTAATCGTTCTTCTAAAAATCAAGATGGCATGAATTATCTTATATATTTATAAAGTTTCCTTCCTCTGCAGGTCGATCTGGCTCATCTATTAGCAGCTCGTGATCAGGAGCTACGAACCCTTTCAGCTGAGGTAATTAATACTCATATTGGCTTTTTTAAATACACATTTTAATTTTCTGTAAAAAGATTGCCTTAGTCTACAGAGACACATTTGGAAAGTGTCTTTGAATCAGATTTTGGGAAATAAATTGCGTCTGAATTAAGATTTGCTCGGTCTCTGGTTGCAGATGAATCAACTGCAATCTGAATTAAGAGTTGCTCGGTCTCTGGTTGCTGAGAAGGAGACTGAAATCCAGGGTGTGCGTAATACCAACAATCAGGTGTGCATGATCTCTATATATGCCAGCTAAACATACACAATTACACATAGTAATTGTCTTACATTCTAAACCTTTTTAAATGAATAGTATATGGAGGAAAATGAAAGGCTGCGAGCTATACTAGGAGAATGGAGTACCAGAGCAGCAAAGGTATTGATTTTTTCTGCAAGACATTTTCCTTCATTTAGTAGATCTATAAAGTTTGTACAACGTTTATGGTTTTGCCTTGTAGCTTGAAAGAGCATTGGAGAGCGAGCGGATGTCAAAACTTGAACACAAGAAGACTTCAACACTGAAAAGGTGAAAAAACCAAGAGTGCCCTTAATCTTCCACGCTCCTATCCCAACCTTGACTTTGGGTCATGAGAACTATGTACAAAGATGAATGAAAATGAATATGCATTGCAAAATGCCAGAGAAATCCTTGTGTAGTTGTCTTTTGTCTTTAAACAAAAATAGCAAAATTTGTAGATACTACTGAACATTCGTTCTTACTACAAACATGAATCCTTGTGCAGTTGTCTTTTTTTCTAAATCAAAATAGCAAAACTTGCAAACTATTGAACTTGTTCTTACAAAGTACAAACATGAAACATCCACCGGCGAAATCCTTGTGTAGTTGTCTTTTGTCTTTAAACAAAAATAGCAAAATTTGTAGATACTACTGAACATTCGTTCTTACTACAAACATGAATCCTTGTGCAGTTGTCTTTTTTTCTATATCAAAATAGCAAAACTTGCAAACTATTGAACTTGTTCTTACAAAGTACAAACATGAAACATCCACCGGGGGTTACATGGGTGGTTTCGTTTAAAAACAGGCAAGCAAATATATAGTTATAGAAATCTTGAGCTTTGATAATTTCTCCTCCCCCCATAACAGCTTCCATGTCATATTTACAAGCTCTGGTGCAATCGGGGCAATACGTAACCTGCAAATTACAAGAGTCGCTTAAGTCTCATTTGAAACTAAACTACTCGTAAAAATAACAATTGTTGTATGTTTGTTTAGAGTCGAAGTACCTCTAATAACTTGGGTTTAAAAGAGCTATCAAGCATCACATCCACACCATACATAGCCCTAGACATCGGACTATGCATCTCTGGGTGAACTAACGCCGCTGATTCAAAAACCTTTCGGATCATCTGTTTAACTCTTGAATGGATATCTGACCATTTAACTGGGATTTTCAAAAGAAAATTATCATAAGAACCGCATGTCAAAAATATGTCAAGATGCTAACGATTTTTGAGTGAAATAATAAATTAAACTAGATACAAAGTAAAACAATCAAACCTTGATGTTCATGCTCAAACTCCTTAACAAACTCCGTGTGTTCATATGATTCAGTGTTCCCTGTAATTCTGATCGATTGAAAAAAATATTGTCCTCAGAGTCAATAATTGCTTATGAGAAAAAAAATCAGTAAAAGTCGGATCAAGCACCAAGAAGATTACCATAACAGTGAAATGGGTCTCGTACTCGAACAAACTTTTCTTATCTAAAGTGTATGTGTTGTTTGCCAGTCTAACCTGAAAGTATTAAAAATATTTTTAAAAAGTGAAAACAGAAAACAGAAATAGGTTTCATTTGTTGTTGAACTATACATACCCAGAAAATGTCAGTCATGAATAACTCCAATGGGTTGATACTGCGAACAAGAACAATGTACCGAAGATCAAACTTCTTCCCTCTGAATAAAGCTGGCTGCTCTATATACTTTTGACATATTTTTGGGCCGGTTTCCATAAGACGTATAATTGCAGACAAATTGCCAGTAACCGTTGTATCTATAGTTCTTGCCATGTTCCAAGGCTTCAAAATCCATAAATTGTCGGTCTTATTGTTCTCGCGTACATAATAGTCACCAATAAATTGTGTTAGTTGTGTTTCAAGGTTATAGGTAGGTTGAAACCATTCACAAGATCCATATGCCTATAAAAAGAATCCAAGTAAGCAAAATTTCAACAGAAACGAACAGAACATAACGCATAAAGTATTTGTTTTATAAAATGGAAACGATCATATGACCTTCTGAACTGTTTCTGCTAAATGGTGTTTCATGACAAGACAAGCTTCAAAAGGAAATTGATTAATGATTTGTTGATCATTTAGCCCTATAGCTTTCCTTGTTTCCTCATCCACTTGCATGCTTGTCCATATTATATCTGCTTCCTTGGGGTCATTTGCTGTAACCATACAATATCAATATTAGTTTTTTGAGACATACAACAATTTTGAACCATTTTTACGGGGTTTTTTTACTAACGGGTCAAATGACTAAAATAGAAGAAAGTCAGCTAAAAAGGGAACGATTCAGATGGGTCAAATAGCTTAAAAGTTGACAAAATAATATTTGGAATCATACTTGACACACTAATTGTTCAAGTAAACAACTTCTTTTAGAGTATACCCATTTTGACCCTTAACACAACCCATCTAACCTGCCCAGTATAGAAAGAGTCCCTATTTATAAATTAACAGCACGTACTGAGTATGAAACTTGGGTGTGTCAAATATTCTTCAACTGGTGGTAGATCGGTATAAACACGTGAGAAGTCCGTCGTCACGTTTCACACTACTGGTACTTGATGCATTGTTAACTGAGGAAGAACTTGTTAACCTCATATTATGCCAATACTTTTCATACTCCTGTAGGATTGATGAGATTTGAACATAAATGGGTAGTTTTAATAGTACTAGTTTATGCTGATTATAATAACAAATTAACAATCTTAAGATAAAACATGCATACTTTGATAAAGTACTTCTGTGGAGTATGAAACCAAGCAGTAAGCCTAGCAGAACGTTGTTTCTCCTCTCCAATGCCAAATAGATAATCACGAGTGCACTCATCACCAGATTGGATATCTTTGGTCGGCCAAAGAATTGTAAAGCTGAAAATCGTAATCCAATCAGCATTAAAATGAAAAGAAAATCACAAGCAAATAGATATTTTGCTTTAATAATATTGTCGAAAGCTCATTTATGGGATTGTCTTAGATGTAGGAATTGGAATCAATTATTTGATTATTAAGACTTGAAGTAGCAATACTAGATTTTTAGGCAAGTAAATTATTTAGTGATTCAACAATTGAAACAGAATCAGAGCACTAATAAGAATAGAGGACCTGACAGCTGACTCCAGTTTTCCATCAGGCATGTAAAGGAATGGTGATACTCTGAAATTTGGCTCATCACTGTGTCGCAGAGCTGAACCCAATTCATCCATCACATACCTACACAGAAGGCAATATAAAGCTTTTCATTCCTAATGTATCCAACTAGCCACTATATTCTTTTGTGTGTATCCCTTTTTAGAAATGCAGCAAGGTGTTTAAATAGAGTTGCAATAAAGTCATTTAGAGGAGTATCTTAGCATATATGACTTGCAAAGAAAATATACACATGTTTTAGCAACATCTAGGAGGTACTTATATTCCGTTAAGCATGTTCATAACAAAACATTGTGACAAATATGAAATACATACCATATAGATGTCTCGTCGATCTTCTCCTCATCTGCTAATCTATAGGACATCAAGTATAACCACATGGCATTCAATACACGATCAAGTAAGGGTTCACCAGTAGTCCATTCAGGAAGACGGAAGAAGCATTGAATCAATCACACTCTTTCCAGATTCAAGAATCCTTGCTTTATTTATACCATTAAGTAAAGAAATACTAGGAATAGATTCGCAATCTCGACTGCATTGTCCCCAAGAGGACCAGGGATATCCACCTGTCACATACCTGATATTAGCAATTATCCGCGTGGAATAAAATCATAAATAAAATGATTCTCTGATTTAAGATACCTCCAGCGCATCTAAGCTGGTAAAAGCTTCTAGAAGTTTCCGTAAGTCGGATATAGAGTGATCATCCAATGGATTTCCTCGAAGATTCAAATAGTTTAAAGATGGCATAGCATTAGGTGAAAATCCCTGAAACAAAACATGCATAATAATAGATTAAACAAAACATGTCGCTCGCAGAAATAGAGCAGTATACTTGGATACATATATCCAATTATACCTTGTTTTGTAGGCTATGAATACGCCTATTTGAGAGGTCAAGAGAAGCCACATCTTGCAAGGAGTGGTCATTGTCATGTCCACAGCCCGGATTCTCTTGGTCATAAATTCCTCCACAGAAACCCAAGGCCCAGCCCGTATATTTACGTGTAAAGGATGAGTTCAAAATTTCCAGACTCGGGCAATTTCGAATAATATTATCTGCAATATAATCATCACTAGACAAAGAGTACTTCAGTTCTACCTCTGTCATATCAACGCCTACGAGTTAAAAAAAATTATATTTACGGAGCAGAGAAACTTACGAGTTTTGAAGTATTGGGTTATTGTTTAGCCATAGAGCTCTAAGGTGTTTGAACTTCACAATTTCACTAATTATTGTGTCAGCGACCTTAAGCTTGTTGTCACACAGACTAAGTGCAATTAAGTCCTACAAAATTTGAGCACAGTTTCAGTCGTATTTAGCTAAAAACACCATTTTACATCGATAAATATAGAAAATAAGTTAAGAGTGTGGGTAATGGTGACATACTGGAAATTTGCTAGGCAAATCAAGGGACAAAAAGACATCATCATCAATATCAAGATCCTCGAGTTCTAACCACACCACTGCACCAGGTCCCTCCTTTTTCACCTTCTGATATTCTCTCTCACAATTTCCACAAAACTCAATTTGCTATCCCCGATTCGTCACCTGCATTATCCGCCTCTTCAGTATCTGAATTCAGATCAATATCCACACACATCAACGACGCCATTCTCTCTACCAACCCCGGTACTTCTTGCAGCTGTTCAATCAAGAAATGTAACCCAAATCAATATAGAAGCATGTAGTAACATAAGGGGTGCCCGAGGACACGCCTTAAAAATATTTTATTATATAAAGCTTCTCTAAATAATTTGAAGGCAACACCTAGTCTTGTTTGAAATTTAAAAGAGCTCAAGAAATATTTTTCAATTAAGAAAAGGGTACGAATTTGTGAAAGAAAAACCTAAAGTCCTAACGTAGAGTGTAATTCAGTAGCGGTAACTCCCGAACTACTGTTTATCAAGTCAGAAATAATTTAAATAGCTTATAGCCGAGCTCGAATGTATTGAGTCAATTAATACTAAACATGATTAGTCTGATTGTTAATAAATTAGCACATACAGTCACGTCAAGCTGTGTTAAGCTCAAAAGTGTCAATTAATTAATCACGTGTGACACTGAAAAAAAAAAAAAAAAAAAAAAATCAAGTAAAGCTCAACAATAGCTAGAGCTTTCAGTTTAATAGTCAAATCGAGTAAAGCTAAACAATATGTTGACTCAACTCGTCTCAGTTATCCCACAAGCAACTAATAAACTCAATCCAAGTCTTGACTCAATGTTTAGGCATTTGGTTAGTTTTGAATTGAAGTTTCTTACTAACAACTACACAACCTATAAAAAAAAATGTACCCGTTATCCAAACCATCAAACCTTTTTAAAATTTGTCACTTACACTTAAGTTGGACACACGTGAATTTAATTCCTGGTTCCGCCACTTAATGTATGTAAGGGGGTTTGGATTAACTCGTTTCAACTTATGTGCTTATTAAAGGGGATGAAATTCCTTAAGTAGACAATTAAAACACAAAATATTATGTACATTTGAAATGGTTATATAATTGGACCTGTTTGGGTGCATCTGAGAGTCGAAAAGAGAAAGCATGATCAACTAAAAACACATCCGATTCACTCCTCATCGACTCTGATGACGTCATCACAAGTCTTCTTTGACGTCCATCTTCCACCGGCTCCACCTGGAAATACTCTCCGCCGTCAAAAGCCTCCGACGAAAGCTTAGAGTATAGCTTCCGGTAAAGTGACGGAGGTATACCGGCAGCTGTGAGTAGCAGTTCATGAACCTTTACAAAGTCGTTGTATGTTAGGATAGTGGTGGCCATGGTGTTTGTGTGTGTGTGAGAGGGTTTAACAGTAAGTGAGTAAGGGTTTCTTTTTTAGCAGGGAAAGGTGGTTGAGATTTTAAGATATGTTTGGGCTAACTTGTTGTTTGTAAAATTGGGCATTTTTTGGGCTTGATGATTGAGCCCAAGAATTTATGCTTCAACTTTATTTGTCATTGAGAGTAGGGGTGAAAATGGTAATTGGCCATGAAAGTTTCTGATTTGATCGATAAAAATTTCAAGCAATGAGCTTAAACAAAAAGCTCGATCCTAAGTTGTAGTTCGTTTATTAAACAAGCTCGAGCCCGAAATTACATACTTTAACTTTTGACCTAAATCGATACCTAAACGGCATTATGATATTTTAGTATTAAACATATATGACATACTGAACGAAATTATTAACGAGCTCAATAAAGATATATTATGAGCCGAGCTCGAGCTCAAGCCGTTAACTTTCTTTACCATATCGTATAAACGGGGTCAGCTTCGACTCGTTTTAACCCACTGATAGCATGTTTGGGGTTGTGTTTGTTTAAAACAAAATGATTACAGAACAAACTTTACAAGGGATAAAATAATTCTCCTGCTTTTCTTAGTAACGAAATGCATTTTTTAAATGAAAAGTGGGTTTAATTTTCCAAGGGTTTACTAGAAATTGTTGAATTAACTGTTCTTGTAGTAGCCATAAACAATAATTGTTAGCCGTAGTTTGATTCATAAAAACATAAGGGTGTGTTTGCTGCAGGGGTGGGCGAGAAAATCGATTTCTCTCTAAAATTTCAGAAATGGGGTAGAAATGGAAGAATTGGGTAGTGTAATTTGATAGCATGTTTGGGGTTGTGTTTTGTTTAAAACAAAATGATTACAGAACAAACTTTACAAGGGATAAAATAATTCTCCCTGCTTTTCTTAGTAACGAAATGCATTTGTTTAAATGAAAAAGTGGGTTTAATTTTCCAAGGGTTTACTAGAAATTGTTGAATTAACTGTTCTTGTAGTAGCCATAAACAATAATTGTTAGCCGTAGTTTGATTCATAAAAACATAAAAGTGTTTTGCTAATATGTGCCTAGTAGTACATGTTTTAGCTCTCTATATATAAAAGGTTTAAGTTAATTAATATCAAAATTTTATTTAATTAATGTGATTTTAGAATTTAATTAATGTTCATTTAATGCATTTTTTGATTTAAAAAAAATTATGTTTATTAATTATATCATGATGTGTCAACATACGTGCCCAATAGGCACATATTAGCCAACATAAAAACATTTGAGTTGCATATTATTTTCTTCAACCACAAATTTATCATGATAAAATAGCTTTATTCCCGATTGTTATTATCACACAGATTATTAGAGGATATGTTTTAGAGGCATATTTTAGCATGATAATTTTCGTTATACTTTTCAACTATTAGTGGGACGGTTTATCTTTTTTTGGTAACCATGCTTTCTAACCCTTTGTCCAACTCAACGGGGTTTAAATCCACTATCACACAAACTCAAACAATGTAAAGCCTCCTTTTTCAGGAGGTTGGTATGGCAACTTTAAGTTATTTGCACCTAACAAATAAAACATAAGACC